>NW_020868354.1:7500-12004 GCF_003789085.1 Penaeus vannamei
GTTTGAATTCTTATCGCGCAGATAAGCGCTCTCTGAGTGCTTCAGAGAGCGTCAAAATGAGCTCTTTTAGTGAAATCCGAACAAGACAGAACGAGGGTTTGTTTTTAACAGGAATATGTGGTGGATTTTTGGCTACCCTGACATGAGTTGCACATGGCCCACACGTGAAAAGTAATACATGAACATTAATATATGCATAGCAGGGGAAAACTGGCTTTTGTTTTAAATTATTATTATGCTCTTACTTCGTTCTTTTTAAACTTTTTTTTTCGTTTTACTACATCGCATTTTTTTTTCTTTTCTCTATCACAAGGTTCACGCATGTTTTTTTTTTTTCTTTCTTCTTTCTTTGCCTTATTTTGTTTTGTTAGCAAACTTTGCTGTGTTAATCTTTCTCTCGCACTGTTTTCTTAATTCGCATTTTATCGAAATTTTGACGCATTTTCCATGTTCGCTTTCTCTCATTTTACGTTTCTTTTTTCACTTTTCTTTATTTTCTGTTCTGTTGTCGCAGTTTTCTGCATATCTTATTTCTCAATTTGTCTTTTTTCGCATGTTTATCGCATTTTCTACTCTCCTTTATTTTTTTATTATTATGTGTTCTCTTCATTTTCTTATCCGAATTTTATCGTATTTTTGACGCATTTTCTACTTTCACTTTTGTCATTTTCACACCTTACTTTATTTTTCTAGTTATTGTTTTGTTCCTTTTCTATATTCTTTGTGTTCCTTCGCCTTTTTCCTTTCCTGTTCGATTTTACATCACACACAAATTCATAGACATATTTACACATACATGAATGAGATAAAAATTTCAGGGACATATTTCTGTACACATGTGCAATTACACATTTGAATATACGTATTTTACAAAGAAATATGTCTTCTTTTGACGTCCTACACTGAAATAGGAAAAAAATCTGTAATTTTTATTAGCAGCATGAGTTGCACATAGCCCACACGAACACACAAGTACAAACACATACATAAAAATACACAATAAGAAAAAAACTGATTGCAACCCGGCGGGCGTCTCTTTTTTGTGCCCGGGGCTTTTCATGTCTTTCAGCCCCGGGCGAGGTTGCAACCAGAGGGAGCATTTTTGCTCCCTTTTGCAGATTCGAACTCGCGATCGCGGGTTTCGAATCTGGCGCCCTTACCCTCTCGGCCACGGTGACGAGGGGCAATAGGAAAGGGTTGGGAGAGGGTTTTATTAACATGTGTGTGTTCATTTGTGTGGCATGCGTACGTGCGTGTGTGTGTGTATCTGTGGGTGCGCCTACGTGCACTGATCATGGTTATATGACAATGACGATGATGATTCGATAATGATGGTGATAATAAAATTGATCCACGGCCACGGTGGCGAGGGGCAAGAGGAATGTTGGAGAGGTCTTGTGCTACTGTGTGTGTGTGTGTGTGTGTGTGTGTGTGTGTGTGTGTGCGTGTGTGTCGAATCTGGCGCCCAACAGGAATGGATTGGGAGAGGGTTTTATGCAACAGCAGTCGAGTAGAGAATATAGTCTGTAATAATGGCTCGTCAGCTACCTTTAGTAGTTGACTTATCGAGGTCAACAGCATTTCGAAAATAAAATTTCGTGTCCATCATAAAGCGTCGTCATTCACACGCAACGGAAAGGGTCAAGCGTGCCAAGTATTAGATCCAAGACTGCATTTCTTGCATGATCTCTCACCTCCTTTTTGTTCCTGTCTCTGCCTCGTGTGAGTGGTGTGCCGTTGGTGTCTAACTCTAGAAAGAAAATCAAATGAAAACCAAAACAATATTTTTCACATACTGAAAATTTATAAGAAGCATTATGTATTTTGTCATTTTCCTCTTTACACTTATAAAACTTGGTTGATTAAGGTCGGCAGTTTGGTTCGTTACTTCACTGAGGAAAACAGACTTAGAGGCGCTTTGGCAGGAAATCTTTGCAAACTCCTTCAGGGATTTTCGCGGTGAAATTCCTAAGGAGGATTATCGTGATCATTTTCCTCCGGTTTGCAGACTCCAGGCTTTTCCGTATCAGTCTAATGTGAAAGACAAAGGAAGTAAAACTGTTGAAAAAAACGTGAAAGTAGTGACGTAGTAATGGCAGGCGATACTTTGTTCTATTTTGACATCCTTCTTGTTAGCATGTCATTTCTCTCTCTCTCTCTCTCTCTCTCTCTCTCTCTCACTCTCTCTCTCTCTCTTCTCTCTCTCTCTCTCTCTCTCTCTCTCCTCTCTCCTCTCTCTCTCATCTCTCTCTCTCTCTCTCTCTCTCTCTCTCTCTCTCTCTCTCTCTCTCTCTCTCTCTCTACTCTCTCTCACTCTCTCTCTCTCTCTCTCTCTCTCTCTTCTCTCTTCCCTCTCTCATCTCATCTCTCTCCTCTCTCCATTTCTCTCTTCTCTCTCTCTCTCTCTCTATCTCTCTTCTCTCTCTCATTTCTCTCTTCTCTCTCTTTCTCTTTCTCTCTTTCTTCTTTCTTTCATCCTTCTTTCTTTCTTCTTTCTTCTCTTTCTTTCCATCTCTCTTTCTCTCTCTCTCTCTCTCTCTCTCCTCTCTCTCCCAAACAAATTGCCTCTTCTCACCCTTTCCCACCCTTTTCCTAGTTACCAAAAGAGTCTTCTCCTTCCCGTTCTCTTCCCCCTCCGTCCCCTTTCCCTTGAACCAACCTTACCTGAGCCGAAGTCGATCCAAAACCCTATCATATAAGTAAATAAGTATAAATCTTATCTAAATACAAAGTATAAATGCAATGATATTTCATGTTCTTTGATGTTGGCTACCTGTCTTTTTATCTCTCATTTCGTGGACAAAAAAAAGCTTAATCAACAGTAGAAAAGAGAGAGAGAGAGAGAGAACGAAAATATGTAAGCAGAAACGTAGAATGCTGTTCTTTCAATCAAGTATAGACAAAATAAATTGGAAACATGAAACAAGTTTCTTGCAAAAGCCAGGAAATGATTACTGATGAAAACGGTACATCATTCTCTCTCTCTCTCTCTCTCTCCCTCTTTCTCTCTCCCTCTTCTCTCTCTCTCTCTGCTAATCTATCTATCTATCTATCTATCTCTATCTATCTATCTTCTCTCTCTCTCTCTCTCCCTTACACACTATTAAAAGTACTCGTAAACAACATGCGTTATAGATTGCAGGTCTTGTCTATATGTCAAGCGAAAAGAATCACGAAAATAAAAAAGAAAATATATATATATATATAGCGTCCGCCGGGAATCGAACCCGGGTCTACGGTTTTAAAGACCATCGTGCTAACCGTTACACCACAGACGCTTCATGAAAATCATTTATGAGTCTAATTGTTCATAAACACTGATGCACGGACATGAAGATGCATCTCTTCCTATTTAAAAAATGTTATATATGTTATATTTCTTTTGTATTCCTTTACGTTATTATTATTATGTATCCATTATTATCATCATCATCATCATCATCGTCATCATCATCATCATCATTACTATCAATATTGGTTTTAATATTATTATTATGAATATGATTATCATTGTTATTATTACTATTATATTATTATCATTGTTGTTGTCTCTCTCTCCTCGCACCTATCATTTAAGAGGGGAAACAGAGAGAGGAGGAGAGAGAGAGAGGAAGGTAGGGAGAGGCAAAGGGAGGCAAATACAAACACAAATGCGAATACAGAGACAGAGACAGACAGACGGATGGACAAAGAGAGACAAAGACAGGCATCGAGGAAGAGAAAGAGAGAATGATAAACATCCCTGTATCAAAAAAGGAAATAAGAAAGGAAGATAACGAGCCTTTTCCGAATCCTCGCTCGTTGCCTTAGGCGATCAAGAAAAACGTTTCCGTAACAATTGCATTTGAACAGAATAAGAATTCGCATTTGCTGTTATCAGAGGCTGTAAAGGCTGCAAAAAGATAACAATTACGCCAATAATGATAATGATGTTAAACTTGCATTACATATGTCCATCGACATATTCGGTGATCTGTGAATAAAACTCATCCATTTTTTTTTATTATTATTATTATTCTTGGCATAAATCCTCCCGCTCCCCCCCCCTTTTCTCCGAAGCGCCCCCATCTTCCTTCTCTTGGTATCTGTTTTGTTGTTTTCTTATCATTGAATCGTGTTTATGTTTTCGCTATTTGCATTTTCGCTTATTTCCTTTAGTGTCTTAATCATTTTCTATTGTTTTTTTGTTATTAGACGCAAAACATGTGGCCCATCATGTAAATTACCACGGTCTAATCTCATGGCGAATAAACAGAGATTGGAGGAGAGGAGAGACGAGAGAGAGATGAAGAGAGAGAGAGAACCTTTAATTGAATCGTGATACCATAAATTATGATACCATATGATAATCGTGATTTAATCTTCCATTAATTTGATCAGCGTTTTCCCAGATGAGCGATAGAAACGAGGGCGACCCGAACGAAAAGAGATGAAGCCAGAACAGAAATTTCAATTTCTTAATCCGTTTTTATTAATAACGCTGTATGCAAGATTTTCCTTTTGT
>NW_020868355.1:0-2500 GCF_003789085.1 Penaeus vannamei
TCATGGTACTATCCAGATAAGTGAATAATGGAAAAATCGACCTTATATTGACGAATCGAAAATACCTTCTGTATGTCCTTATTTTCACACTTTTATATTACATAACTGCATTCTCTATCATATTTGTCTTCTTCCTTATACTTCTCATTACCTTCTTTTCTACTTCTTCTTGCTTCTTCTTCTTCTTCTTCTTCTCGTCTTCTTTCTTCTTCTGCTTCTTCTGTCTTTCTTCTTCTGGCTCTATCTTCTTCTTCTTCTCTATCTCTCTCTTTCTTCATTTTGATAATGAATAGCACCTTTCAAACCGTTACTATGTTTTTGTCTCTCTTTTTATTTTTTGTTTCTTAGGCTAAAAAATTGGTTATAGATTATGTGGCTTCTAATTCGTTGATTCTATTCGGGTATTGTGTCTGTGTTTCATTTTTCCTAATACGTAGATTTTCTTTTATGTATTTTGTTATTTCTTTCTTTTTTTTTTTTCTCTTGATTTCTTAACTTCTTGTCTCTGTCTCTGTCTCGTCTTCTCCTCCTCCTCTCTCTCCTCTCTCTCTCTCTCTCGTCTCTCTCTCTCTCTCTCTCTCTCTCTCTCTCTCTCTCTCTCTCTCTCTCTCTCTTCTCTCTCTCTCTCCCCTTTTTTCCCTCTCTCTCTCTCTCTCTCCTTCCCCTCTCTCTCTCCTCTCTCTCCCTCTCTCTCTCTCTCTCTCTTCTCTCTCTCTCTCTCTCTCTCTCTCTCTTCTCTCTCCTCTCTTCCTCTCTCCTTCTCTCCTCTCTCCCTCTCTCTCTATATCTCTCTCGCTCTCTCTACACTCTACTTCTCTCTCTCTCTCTCTCTCTCTATTCTACTTATTACTTACTTCTCTTCATCTACTTATCTCTTGGGTTAGTGTGTGTTTATAGCGCTATATCCAATTTTGACTTAATTGTGTGGTATCTATCTATCTTGTGCGTCTCTGTTGTATCCTGTGTGTGTGTGCTTTGGTTGAGTCCTAGTTCCTGTTTCTCCATTTCTCGGTCTCTCGTTTGCATCTCCTTTTCGGTGTCGCCTTGTAGTGTAGTGTGTAAGTTTTGTAACTGCAATGTCTACTGTAGTACTATAAATATCTGTATCGATTTTCTAATCCTAATACCATATTATTAAGATTTATGTATTTTTTTTTTATTTTGGTTTTATTTTTTTTTTTTTTTGTTGTGATTTACACCACTCAATTGTATCTGTTACATATGTTATTATATAATTTGACGATTCACAAAAGCCTGGCAAAGGTGTCGGATTTCTCTCGTCTCTTTATCTTATATCATTAGAATATATATGATTATAATATATACTTTTATTCTTACTTATATATATATATATGTAATATTATATATATTTTATCCCTTACTAAGGTTGTTGTCTGTGTGGTGTGTGGCTGTGTGTCGTGTGTGTGTGTGTGTGTGCGGTTGTTGTGTCTGGCTGTTCGTTTGTGTGTGTTGTACTTTTCTATCTTCTTCTTCTTCATCTCTCTATCTTCATCTCATATCATGCTCTATCTTTATTCATATCATCTCCTAGCTACTTTCAGTATCATCTCTATCTCTTTCTCTTTATTCTTATCTATTACTCTCTCTTCTTCATATCTTATCTACCACCATCTTCTGTGCTTCTCTTTCAATCAGGCTCTAGCTTACGGTATTTCAGCGCTGCTCTTCTTCTGACTGACTTTATCTCTCCTCCTCTACATCTATCCCGTCCTCCCCTCTTGCTATCCCTGCGGCTCTTCTCTCTCTCTCTCTCGTGCTGCTCTCGCGCGCTCCCTTCCCGTGCCCCGCTCCTCTGCTCCGCTCTCCATACTTTCTCTCTCTCTCTCTCCCTCTCCGTACGACAATTCGTGGCTCGCCTAAAAGTCACAGATGAGCATACTTTTTAGTCCTGAAGCTCTCATGAGCACTCGCACTTAGCTGCGCAGCCCGCTCCTCTTAAGCGCGCCTCTCTGCGCCCTGTCACTTTTTCACACTGCTTCTCGAAGACGCTCGCAAGTGTCGCGGCTGCATGTTGTGAAAGACGTCCGTGGCTTCTCGCTGTCCTCCGCTTTGAGTCGCCAGCCAGTGTATTATTTCTCCTTTTTCTTCTATCCCGTTTCTCTTGCATTGTCACCTCTTCTCCGCGATTCCTACTCCCGTGATCATCTCCGGCTTAATCCCCCAGAGCTTAGGCTCTCACTATCTCTGCTACACACACCTCCACTCCCTCAGCTCAAACTCACGTCTACAAACTACCACTACACAACATCACCTACATCACGAATACACACACACACACCAAAGCACACACACACAGACACACACAAAACACACCACGTACACAAACACTCACACACAACACACACACACACACACAAACCAAACACACCATACAGACACATACACGCACATACACATTAAACAACAACAACCACCACACTTATATTAAACATCACACACATATACATGCAATTAAGTTTCACCTACCATCTCTCGATAA
>NW_020868355.1:7500-12500 GCF_003789085.1 Penaeus vannamei
GTATACAGGTTATCTAATTGAAACAAATATATAACAATTTATGTGTACATACAATTACTTTCTATCTTATGAAGTCTTAGCATCTACATATCTGACTTTACGCAAAACAAATGCAAAAGGCATTATTCAATTGCACTTATAATGGTTGTGATATAAAATCTTAAAACTAAGTAAATAGTTTCTGTGTCTTTCTCCTCATCAAAAAGCAAAGCCTGTGATAACATCCTTCCCTCCAGAATCTCTCACAGGACTTTGCAAAACAATGAAGGAAGAATACTTTCAAAAATACTTTAATTATTTAGTGCCAAAAGGTGAGCATAAGGAAGCTTCATACTTGCTTTTGGATATACAATCTTTGCATTCTGAGCTACAAGACATTGCCCTGAATTTAATATCAAAAGAAACTTCTAATCCAATAATCTATTCATTATCACTTCTCCATTGGGCCTACATTCATTTCAAAGAAATGCATGATCAAAACCATATATGAATTTGAGCATTACTCCTCCACACATACAGTAAAATCAATAATAAAGAATACTAAAATTAGTATATGATTACATGGGTTTCTTGCATGGCATATCAGCAAAACATCAAAATATTACATACAAACTGTTGTCTAAAAATATGAAGCCCTTTTACTTTGAACCCAAATATTAAACTGTGATATACTGACCGACCATAGGTCCACCCGTGTTATCTGTAATTTATGTGGCTGAAAACAAACCACACATGATAATCATATATTGTATGATAACAGCACCTTACAATGACTCCTCATAAATATATATAAAGTAATATCAGGCTGAACTCCTAAGTATCTCATGTGTTCTGTGTCAGTGTCTTCTGTTGAGTCCTTTGCTGATGGAGCATTCTCGAATTTCATTTAACCGAATATACTTTACTTAGAAAAAAAAAAAAAAAAAAAGGTTTAAACAACAGCTAATCATTCAGAAAACTCTGACACAAGCAACCACTTCTAAGCAGAAAAATACAATAGAGTGTGTGCCTTTGTAACCTATCTATTTACAAAGTGCTCTATCATGTACATCATAAATGTAATATTTCCTTGTATACCATATTACTCATACCTTAAGAATCACAAAAGGAAACAAGTCAATGTGAAAAAATTGGAGAGAAATGCTAAAGCACGTTGTGTGCCCCGCCAATCACTGTGAAAACCTGTAACTCTTTGAGGATGAGACGGTGACTAGAGGAACTCTGTCACTCTCAGCATTGGGCAGTTGGTCGCTGTCTTGACTCTCCCTTTGACCGCTATGCTAAGACGTGTGGACAAAGCCAAACTGCTACGTCAGTCGGGCCGAAGAATATCCTTTTTTGGGATGACTTCTATTACCAGAACCTGTTGAAATTAATCAGGATGATTTATGAATATACAATATAATAAATACAGAAAAAACAATAAATAAATAAGTATGAAAATAATAAATACACCAAATATGTGTATGACACAATAAACAGACATGAAGCTTTGGACTGCTTCCCCTTGAAAAAAAATCCCAACAGTTTTTCCATTCAATTTGTTTTTTATAGAGAGCAAACTAGATCAAACTGTGAAAGAGGTCAAAAGTTTTACTTTAACCCATCAACCTCTGGGCTTAGAATTTTGATGAAATATCCTTAAAAAATAGAGAACTGTCTGTTTCATTACAAATAATTATTATCTGGAACCAAATAGAACTATGCAGTCTTAAACAAAGACAAACAAATATCAGCATTTCTAATCCTCATAAACATTAGCTCAGTACAAAGTTGCAATACAAACTTGTGTATGATGCTAAGGTTTGATTTATTTTTTCACAGAAAAATAAGGACCCATTTCAACAGAACCAATTATCTTTAAATTTCTTTTTGAGGAATGTGTTGTTTATTCATTAATGTTGCTAAATGAGGAACTGAGAAAAGTGAGATAAGAGTAGACACCCGATTACGGAAAGCCTCAACCCACAGGTGCTACAGGGTACCACCTCACCCTGTCAGCAAGAAACAGTCAGGGTCCTAATTACTTGCAGCACCAAAGAGGCACAAAACATCGGATCAGTAGCCCACAGAAAAGTTGAGATATATACAATGTAACCAGAGAGATATGAAACATATGGAACCTAATCTAAACTATGAAATGCAAAAACTGAGTATAATCTCTGCTGTAAAAGACAAAATAAATTATTTCATCCTAGAACTTTCTATGATGTAAATTTTATACACTGTGATCGATGATAATACAGTCTGAATAGATCAAAGTGTGGGGGTATACAATTATAAAAAAAAACAAGCATGTATTCTCTATGACACCTTTTTAGAGATTAAGAAAATGAAAAGGCAACTCATGTTCAGCTTAACCAGGAATCCAATCCTGGAGAGCACTAAACAAGTAAAGAAAATCCTCATCTTCAAAAATATAAATTAACTTCAACAAGTACAAGACACATTGAATAAATAAAAATCTGATCTCTCACAAACCTAAACCTTCTGTATACTGTACAACACAACAGAAGGCAAGGAAAAAGAGGTAAATACAAGGGGGAAAGGAGATGGGTGAAGTAAAAAAGAGAAGACTCTAGTCAAATGCAAGGAAAGGACATGGGTCAAGTGGAAATCAACATGCAAGGGAGTACCATCACACACAAATTCAAAACTACAAAATCAGGCAATCAAAAAAAAGAAAAATAATAACATCTGAATAAAGAAATCTTAAAATCAAACTGATGGTAGTATAAGAGAGAGCAGATATAAGTCATAAATTGCTGAAGAACATTAGTAGTAAATATGATGTTGTCTCTACTGTTTTTTTTGTTGTTGTTGTTGTTGTTTTTTGGGGGGGAGCACCAATTTTGTACTAAACCATCACTCTCTGAAATTACACCTGTTTTTATCTCCTGAAAAAATCTGAAATTTCCAGTCAAATATGCATCAAAGAGTTATGAATGAAAGCTTTGCTATAACATGAATTTCTATGCAGTCATTCTCTCTATACAAAATATACACAAGTATATTGATCGTTTTTCCATGAGTTTAAGATTATCTTACAGACATAGAAATTCATTCAATTCTTCAAAAGTTCATATTGCACTTTATGGATTATCCTAAGTGACGATATTCTTCTTTCTTTCTGAGTGCAAAATAATTATCAATTTTTGTCACATTTCTTTTTTTACACACATAAAATTATTCCCATGTCCATTCAGGGTAATTATCACTATCACTAAACAATAAATGCTAATAATACCAACTTCTTGACTGGCAGCAGAATAAAGAAGAATGGGAAACGGACTCAACAATGTAAGACAGAGCATCTCAATACAGCTTTAATAACCAGCAAAACCAAAGTAAACCAAATAAGAATAACAAGCAAGAAAGTGTACTGAGGTGCAGGATTTTGATTATGATACAATAATGACACCATTGTTGCTTACTATGTTGTTGTTATTCTTATTTCTATTAACCCTTTAGTCCTATTCACCATTATAATTAACCCATGTAGCAATTATCTCCATAATCATGGCTGACCATATAATGTGTAGGTATTACTTTTTGCCACATCCAAGCACAGCCTGTAAAAAGATGGCAAGTTTTTTTCCTCGCTACTTGCTCATGAGACACATTTTATACCCTTTAATATACCTGGTTGCATCAGACAAGATTCCTCCTGACACAAATACCATACCTTCCTTTCCCTTTGTTTTCCCCACTTATTTCTTCTTGTCAATGGAGCATAGCAAGTCTGAATTTGTAATTTAGGTACTATCTGCCATATTTCATCCAACCCTATCCTTTATCTTTTCCTCTACACCCCTTACATTTATGGGTCACAGTGTTACCTCCCTGTATATCACCATTCTTTAAATAATCATCCATCTAAATATTTACACAAGTCCAAATGCATATGTTGTTGTTTTAAATGAGGAAAATATGATTTTTGTGCATTTAGGTGAGTTTTATTTAGATGCTTATGGTAATCTATCCCCTTTTACACTCCCATCCAAAGGGCAACTGCATTAACATTTTCAACATTGCATTGCATTGATGTTCTAATGTACTATATAAATGACAATCAATTACAGATATTTTGGTGTGTAAAATAAAGCTCTTGAAATGAGATAGAGGAGAGAAAAAAGGGTAAGAAATAGGAAAGGAGAGGCAGCAAGCAGGAAAGGGAGAGATAGAAAGAGAAGAAGAGGTTTCAGAATTGATGGTGAGGGTATCCATAAGACTGATGACAAAGTTAGGGCAGTTAACCCGTAGCAGACGGGTGGCATGTACGTACATGCCATGGCTGTTGTGGACTGAAAAACTGATGGCATCGTATCATGCCCATTCCCACACCATTGGCTCATCGGACGGAGTTTGTTTTTCTCCGATAGTAGTGGCTTCATTTATATAGTAAAGATTTTTGGCAATGGCACCTATAATGAAGGTAAACCTTGAAAACTATAATATCTTTATAAATTATAGCAAAATAAAAGCTTTTAGGTGCCAAATGTCGCTCGAAAACAACCGGTCGAGCCGAGCGCAAAAAGGGGAAACTGCCGATGCGCACCAATAATCTCGTTATTACATACACTTGCCAAACATTTTTACCCGTCGGCACTGGGTTAATTGTGCCAAAGTGCTAGAGAATGTCAAAGAACTATAGTAATTCCTAGGGTTAGTAACATTTTATGGTAAATTTGTAAAGAATCTAGCCACCATTCTAGCCCATTGTATTATTTGACCGCAAAAGAAGTTCTGTGAAACTGGTCAGTAAAATGTCAGGAAGCTTCTGACTGGATAAAAGCTGAAATAACAGTTGAAACATTTCTAGCACACTATAACAAGGATATGCCTGTAAAATTAGTGTGAGCTGCATCGTAAGTAGGGTTAGGTGCAGTATTGGCACACGTTACAGAGGATGGTACTGAAAAACCCATTGCTTTTGCTTCGAGATTGCTGAACAAGGCAGAACAAAAATATTCCCAAATAGAAAAAGAGGGACTGGCACT
>NW_020868355.1:17500-25000 GCF_003789085.1 Penaeus vannamei
TGTGTTGTGTGTGTGTGTGTGTGTTGTGTGTGTGTGTGTGTGTGTGTGTGTGTGTGTGGTGTGTGTGGTGTGTGGTGTGTGCATGCATGTGTGTGTGCGTGCATGTTGTGTGTGCGTGTGCATGTGTGTGTGCGTGTGCATGTGTGTGTGCGTGTGCATGTGTGTGTGCGTGTGCATGTGTGTGTGTTTGTGCATGTGTGTGTGTTTGTGCATGTGTGAGTGTGCATGTGCACGGTGTGCAAGTGTGTGCACGTGTGAGCAAAGTGTGTGCACGTGCACATGTCACATGTGTGCATGTGTGCACATTGTCACGTGTGCATATGTGTGCACGTACCATATGTGCATGTGCACGTGTGCACGTGTGTGCATGTGTGCACGTTGCACGGTGTGCATGTGTGCACGTGTGTCTACCTGTGTAAACATGTGTAAGGTGCATATGTTTGAGAGTGTGAGTAGGAATGAAAATGAATGTGAGTAAACATGCGAGTGAGAGAAATGCATGCGAGGAACATACATGTTAGTGAAAGAGCGTGAGTGTGAGTAAGAGTGTGAGTGTGAGTGTGAGTGTGGAGTGTGAGTAAGAGTTTGAGTGTGAGTGTGAGTGTGTGAGGTGTGAGAGTGAGTTTGTTAGTGTGAGTGTGTAAGTATGAGTGAGCGTGCATGTGAGTAAGCGTGGGAATCAGCTCGTGTGTGAGTGAGTATGTGCGCGACCATACATATGAGTGAGGAAATGTGCATGTGAATGTGGATGCAATGAGTGAGTGCATGTTTGTGTTACTTACTTACCCTTTTANTTCTCTCTCTTCTCTCTCCTCTCTCTCTCTCCTCTCTCTCTCTCTCTCTCTCTCTCTCTCTCTCTCTATCTATCTATCTATCTCTCTCTCTCTCTCTCTTTGTCATTTATCCTTTTTCAATCAGTCGTAATTTCTTCTCTTCGTCTTTCTCTTTTCAATTATTACTTTCCAATCTCTTTTCTCCTCTTCGTCGCTTTTCAAATTTTCTTTTAAGATTATTCGTATTTTTTTCTCTCCCTCTTTCTCAATTATTTATTCCGACCTTTATCTTTTTTTTTCTCTCTCTTCCTCTTTCTCAATCATTCTTTACAATCATTTTTCTTTTTCTCTCCCTCTTTCTTAATTATTCCTTTCAAGACCATTATTTTTTTCTCTTTCTCAATCATTCTTTACCAATCATTTTTCTTTTTCTCCATATTTCTCAGTTATTCTTTACCCATCATCTTTCTTCTCCTTCGCTTTCTCAATTATGCCTTCCCGCTTTTTTCTCTCTTTCTCAATCATTCTTTACCAATCGTTTTTCTTCTCTTCCGCTTCCTCAATTATACCCTCCCGCATTCTCTCTCTCTCTCTCTCTCTCTCCCCCCCCTCTCTCTCTCTCTCTCTCTCTTCCTCCCTCCCTCTCTCTCTCTCTCTCCCTCCCTATCTCTCTCTCTCTCTCTCCCTCCCTCCCTCATCTCTCTCTCCTCTCTCTTCTTCATCCCTCCCCACCTCTCCCTCCCCCCTGTCTCTCTCTCTCTCTCTCTCTCTCTCCCTCTCCCTCTCTCTCTCTCTCTCTCTCTCTCTCTCTCTCTCTCATGATTCCTTGATGACTTCATCTCCTGAGCAAATGTTACTGGGGTTCAGTTATCCATCTTTCATTTTCTTTTTTTTTATTGTCGACTTCCTGGTTGAGTTGAAGCGATTTAATATTTATTTTATGGTCATGTCTGATCGTATTATACTTATAAAATAATATATGTGTGTGTGTGTGTATGTGTGTGTACATATGTATGTGTGTGTATTATACTGTATGTGTGTCTCTGTATGTGCGGATGTATGTCTAAGTTGTGTGTGTGGTGTGTTGTGTGTGTTGTGTGTGTATGTGTGCGTGTGTGTTGTGTGTATGTGTGTGTGTGTGTGTATGTGTGTGTGTGTGTGTGTGTTTGTGTGTGTGTGTGTGTGTGTGGTGTGTGTGTTGGTGTGTGTGTGTGCGTGTGCGTGTGCGTGTGCGTGTCGTGTGCGTGTGCGGTGCGTGCGTGTGCGTGTGTATACATACACGATATATCTCTTGGTTTTTTGCATTTTTCTTCTATCATAATATCTCAAAATCACAATCTTTTCGATAACGTAGACCTCAATTAACGTAAATGTAATTGTACAAATGATAAATGAAAAAAAAAACCCATAATCACTAACTAACCGACGTTGGCATTACAATTAATGATAATAATAATCATAAGAGTAGAGATATACCTACACTTAATTACTTACTTTTTACCTCAAACATAAACATTTAACTCTTTAAAAGTTTTTTTACTCTCAAACATTATCCAAAAAAAAAAAAAAACATAAGTGCTTCACAGATTATCCAGTCAGTGGGTAAATATTTATTTAAAAAGTAATATTAATAAAAAAAAAAAACATGCCACTTCTGCTTGCAAGCTGGTGAATTCTTACTTACGTCTTGGCAAAAGAAAAAAATTATAAGCTTTAAGGATGCATGTCAAAAGTGCTTGCAAGTTGCTTGATCGTCCTCAGAGGCTTAAAAAAAAAAAAAAAAAAAAAAAAAATGATGATGATGATAAAATGAAATAAAAATAATGATGATGATAAGCGTGTTCAGAATATACATTTTTAAAGCAGTTTATCTTTGTTTACAGGAAGCAGAGAGGCAAAGAGGATACTGCACGCTTTTCTTTCTGAAAGGAGAATCAAATAGCAAAAGAACAAACGAAGGAATTACGTAATAATGGATAATAAACACAGAACTAAAAAGGATATTAAAGGAAACAAGGAAAACTGTATTCATGTCTATATTTACAAAATATACAAAATGTACACTAAAGTAAATTACAGTGTTACAAAAAGGGGGGGGTGTAAAAATATATATATTTATATATCTCAGCATGTACAATATATACACATACAAATATATTTATATAAATATATCTTTATATGTCCAACACTGCAGCTCTAGTACTATGATATAATACATGAGGTATGCCATACTACATAACTCTACATGCAGCATAGGAACTCGCTTACAATACTGTGGTGATGTATACTGGCGCTTTTTTATATATAAAAACGATATATCCCTATGTGCTTTGTGCACGTGAATATACATTGAATATATAGTCAATTATCACAATGCTTTACTTTCACCAAAAAAAAATAGAATTAATAGAGATAGAACAGCGAAGGAGGAAGGTACAAAGTTAAAATTAATATCGTCAGTATGTCAGTGTTAGATACTTAAAATATCTAATTAAAAGAAAATGTTTTCGATTTGGTCCAGAAAAAAATACAAATCAGGTCATTTTGTAATACAGAAAAAAATAGGGGAAAATAGTTCTTATATAAGATTAAACATGATAATTGCTATTGGTTTTAAGTCTGTGCCAATATTCTTCTTTAAGAAAATATTTACAAATGAATTTCACATCTCTCTTTTATTTTTTTTTTATGTATGAGTTCTCTTTTAGTGTCATGAGCCTATGTGTTCACGCCCATAGGCCTACATTTGTGCAAAAAAAAATGTTCAAAAGAGCTCTTGAACATCATGCTCGCGAAAGCAAAAAAGCAAGAGCAAAGATTTTTTTTCCATTCATCTCAAAAAAAGAGATAATTTTTTTTAATTGGAAAAAAATAATCAACTTGCACCATTCCAGTACTGCAAAATAAAGCAAGAAAGAGGTGCATAGCAAGAAAAGAGAAAAAAGAGGAAGAAGGGAAGGATTTTGGGAATGGGTAATAGACACGTGAAGTCCCTTTTCGACACGTGTAAACTTCCATCCTACCTTCAAAAAAGTCTAATCCTTAGGTCATGAAGGATCTGAGAATTTCAAATCCTTTTTTCTAGCACCAGGCCAATCCTTCACACATCCAGCTCGCACCACCGACTGGGAAATCCAATCTCATACCATAATCTAATCAAAAACATCCTCCAAAATCTAGAAAAAAAAGGATAAAAACCAAAAATCCTTTTTTTCTTAGCCACTCTCCAAAACCAAAAATCCTTTCTTCTTAGCCACTCTCCAAAACCAAAAATCCTTTCTTCTTAGCCACTCTCCAAAACCAAAAATCCTTTTTCTTAGCCACTCTCCAAAGCCAAAAATCCTTTTTCTTAGCCACTCTCCAAAACCGAAAATCCTTTTTCTTAGCCACTCTCCAAAACCAAAAATCTTTTTTTCTTCGCCACTCTCCAGTCGCCCTGTCCCTCCGGCAACCCACCCTCCCTCCCGCCATCTCTTCAGGCCCTCCTACAGCCCCTCCGCGATCCTCTCCGGCGCCAGGCCCCCACCACGTCACACATTCAGCCCCCAGCCTACCTCCGTGTTGAAGGTAATGTGGCTGAGCTTCTTGCGGCGGTGGAAATCGTTGCCGTTGGCGAGTCCCTGCTCCGGCCGGTTCGGGAAGGACGAAGCGCGTTCACGAAGCCGCGCGGGTGCTTCGAGACTCCGCGGCGGTACACCTCCAATGGACAGCACGTCGCCGCAGTCCCTAGGGGAGGGGGAGAAAGGGGGGTTTAGTTATTATTTTTCTCTCGTTTTATTGTTTTATTTGTTTTTATTACTGTTTCTTATTTTGTTATTTCTGTATGTATCTATTGTTTATTTGTATTTTTTTATTTCTTTTTTAAATTTATCTTCATCTTCCTTTCATATATTTCTTATCGTATATATTTTATTAATAATCTATTTATCTATTATTATTATTATTATTACTATTATCATCATTATCATTATTTTTACACGGAAATTGGGATGGTCTTATTGTATATTTCCAACTCTATTATCACCCGAATTTTAAAACTAACTCTCTCTCTCTTCTCTCTCTCTCTCTCCTCCTAACAGCATGTCAGTGAACACCCAAACCTCATCATCACCACCACATTCACCACCACCACCACCAGACTCATTAACCCAAATGCAAGAAGGTCGCTTGAAACACCCAGTNGGAGGACGGGCGAGACCGAGGGGGGAGTGCGAAGAGGGGGACGAGCGAGGGCGGGGACGGGGAGGAGGAGGGTGGGAGAGGACGGAGACGACCTGGAGGAGTGGAACGAGAGATAGAGGAGAGGGATGGAGGGGAGAGAGAGAGAGTAGGAGGGAGAGATTAGGGGAGAGATCGAGAAGAGGGGAGGAGGGAGGGAGGGAGGGACGGGAGGGGGGAGAGAGGACCGAGAGTGAGCGGAGGGGGGAGAAGGGTGTGGGATGAAGAGGGGAGAGAGAAGAGAGATGAGGAAGGAGAGAGAGACAGAGGAGAGAGAAGCGGGGAGAGGAAGAAGAACGAGAGGGAGAGAGAGAGAGAGAGAAGAGGAGGAGGAGATAGGGAAGGGGACGCGAACGGGAAGGGGAGGGAGAGAGGGAGGGAAGAGGAGGGATTGAAGGAGGGAGGAGGGAGGAGGGAGGGAGGGAGAGGGAGCAGGAGGAGGGAGAGGGATGGAGTAGGGAGGAGAGGAGAGAGAGAAGAGAGGAGAGGAGGAGAGAGAGAGAGAGAGAGAGAGAGAGCCGAGAGACAGAGGGGGGGGAGGGGGGGGGAGGGAGAGGGAGGAGAGGAGGAGGAGGAGGGAGGGAGGGAGGAGGGAGGAGAGAGAGAGAGAGAGAGAGAGAGAGAGAGAGAGAGAGAGAGAGAGAGAGAGAGAGAGAGAGAGAGAGACGAGAGATGAGAGAGAAGAGAGAGAGGAGAGAGAGAGAGAGAGAGAGAGAGAGGGGGGGGGGGGAGTAGGCATTGCAGGTAAGAAAATGAAAGAGGGAAGGAGACGGACTGACTGGAAGGGATAAATGAAATGTGAGGGAACGGAGCTGCCGTCATTAATAACCTTTCGTTACGATAAAGGTGGAGTGAGGAAGGGAAGAGGGAGAGAGCGGCAGAGAAGCAAAATCATAGAGTGAGAGACAAACATACGGGCAGACAGATAAAGACGGACGAAGAGGAGACATGAAGCGGAAGGTGATAATGAGGCAGGTGAAGATGACAAAGACGATACAGAGTCAGAGGAAGAGACCAGAGGCCGCCGCGGCGTATGTTCTTTATTCCGACTGCAAGTCAGGCCTAAAGGCTTCGCCAAATTAGGTATTGATTTCGAAGCCGCCTCCCTCACAACAAAAGTGTGTCCCGCGCCGAAGGGAAGGCGCTCGCCCCCCGGCGGCCAGCAGCGCCTCGGGGTCGCCGCGCCCTTCGCCGGTGCCGCCCGGCCGATCGGCGAGCCGTTTGTGTTTCCAGCTTAAGCGCCTTAAGTGGCGGCTAAAGGGCGAAGAGCAGCTCGACGGTTGGCGGATGGCGACAGCCGGCGGAGGCGCTCGCGTCGGAGGGGCGTCGTAGCTGCCGCTGGAACGTTGAGGAGGAAGCCTCGGCTCAGCGGAAGCCTTAGCCGAGGAGAAGTCTAAGACCAGGAGCAGCCCCAGGCAAGGGAAGGGGGCAGCGCGAGGACTCGTCCTTGGGCGGAGGAGGAAAATAAAAGGGGACGGCAGTAAAGACCTCTTTAGAAGATCTCCTCCAGGTAGCAACACGACGGAGCGCGCGGCAGCGGAGGGAAACGCACCTGCTGTCAGAATTGGGATTAATTAAGTGAGGATTCCCCTCCCTCTCTTTCCCCCTCCTCTTCGTCCTCCTTCTTCCCTTCATGTCCCGCTTCCCCACTTTTTCCTCTTCTTCGTCCTCCTTCATCACTTCTCCTCTCTCTCTCTCTCTCTCCTCTCTCTCTCTCTCTCTCTCTCTCTCTCTCTCTCTCTCTCTCTCTCTCTCTCTCTCTTCTCTCTCTCTCTCTCTCTCTCCCTCCCTCCCTCCCTCCCTCCCTCCCCTCCCCCTCCCTCCCCCCTCTCCCTCTCTCCCTCCCTCCCTCCCTCCCTCCTCCCTCCCTCCCTCCCTCCTCCTTGGAGCACGAGGTCAGATTGGCGCGCACGAGTACCAAGACGAGACGCGGGCGATATTGATTATGATCTGGGAAGGATCCGCTGCTGGATGCGGCTAATGATCATGTTGGAGGGCGAGCCTACGTGGTGGAGAATTGGAGGGGGCGAGGGAACGAGGGAGATGGAAAGGAAGGGAGGGAGAGGGCTAAAAGAGGTAAGGGAGGGCAGGAGAGGAAGAAGGGGGAAAAGGAAGGGAGAGAAAGAAGCGGGATTGAGGGTGAGTGGATGGAGGGAGGGAGAGGAGGGAGAGAGAAAGTGAGGAGGGGAGGGGAGAGAAAGACGGAGGGAGAAGGGAAGGGCTGGAAAGAAAGGGAGGAGCGTGGAAGGAAGAGTAGATGGCCTGGGAACGTAATGGGAGAAAAAAATGTATTAGAAAAAAATGCTGTACAAGATAGGGAAGACACATGTGTAATATGAAAAGGTTCACATTGCGTACAGGTACTACATAGGGTAAAGTAATATGAGGTATCAAATCAAGTACATTTGCGTTTATTGTGTCCCTCCGTCAGCGCCCGAGGCAGTCTATCAGAAACCACAGAGCCTTGTCCGCGTGCAGAGAGCGGCGCCCCACGTGCCAAAGGAGCCGA
>NW_020868355.1:37500-50000 GCF_003789085.1 Penaeus vannamei
CTCTCTCTCCTCTCTCTCTCTCTCTCTCTCTCTCTCTCTCTTCCCTCCCTTCTCTCCTCTCTCTCTCTCTCTCTCTCTCTCTCTCCTCTCTCTCTCTCATCTCTCTCTCTCTCTCTCTCTCTCTCTCTCTCTCTCTCCCTCTCTCTCTCTCTCTCTCTCATCTCTCTCTCTCTCTCTCTCTCTCCTCTCTCCTCTCTTCCTCATCTCCTCTCTCCTCTCTCCTCTCTCCTCTTCCTCCTCTCCTGTCTCTCTCCTCTCTCTCTTCTCTCTCTCTCTCGTCTCCTCTCTCTCCTTCCTCTCTCCCTCCCCTCTTCCTCTCTCTCCCACCCTCTCTCCTTTATGCTTTTCAGTTGTGAATAGGAAGTATTCGGTATTTTTGCCGAAAGCCAATAAGCAGAGATGATAAAACTAACCCGTTTTTTTCTCTTCCTCAGGTAAGCGCTTACTCACTGGGTCCGAAGCCGAGGGCCGAGTCAACAGACAAGGTTAGACGAATCGAACGCCGGGAACGGCCTTTTTGTGTGTATGTTACAAAAGGGAGTGGGGCTTTTTTGTCACAAATGTGCAGATGAATACGTCAAGTGTATAGGCCTATAGTTAGTGTATTTGTTTTTAAATGAACAAACTTCGACATTATTCTTTGTTATTTCCCCTGATATTGACATTATTCTTTATCACTTCCCCTGATAAGCGCATTGTCTTTTCGTGGAAATTACCCGAACGGTGTTGCTTTCACCTCATTGCTTAGGGAGTAATTGCAAACCTTCTTTGCTGCGTTCAGGCACTTGAGTGTACTTTTATGGTGTGTCGTGGGTAATTTTCCTATTAGATAATGGCCATCCCTTAATGACAATCTTGTTAATGGTGTCTATGCGTTGCGTGATGAGGTACCGCTCCCCTCTCCCTCTCAATGACATCCTACCCCTCCCCCCTTCTTCCTACCTCCCACTCTCCTTTCCTTCCGTCACTCCCTCCCTCTTTCCCACTTTTCCTCTTTCTCTCTTTTCCTCCGTCCCTCCCTCTCCCTCACTTTCTCTCTCTCTTCCCTCCCTCTCCCTCTTTGCTCTCCTCTCTCCACCCCTTCTTCTTTCTCACTTCTCTTTCCCTCCCTCCCTTTTTCCTCCGTCTCTCCCTCTCTCCATCTTTCCCTCTTTTCGTCTCTCCCTTCCTCTCTCCCGCTTTCACTCGTCCCTCCCTTCCTCTCTCCGCTTTCACTCTGTTTTCTTTTCTCTGCCTTCCCCCCTCTCTCCCGTTCCTTATTTTCCGAATTTTCCTAGAGGCTTTTCTTGTGTTTAATATGCCGAACACCTCGTCCGAATAGGCGCTCTGTGGCTTCGCATGCAGCGTGGCGGTGTGTTTGGAATAAGATGCATCGACACGGAAACACGTGTTGGACAGTGCTTGCATTATGCAAGCGGGGTGTGATTGTTGGCATTGGAGTCAGGAATAATGCCGGGCTGCTGCTAGCTGCTTGCGGCGCGGAAGCACGGACGGGAACGGTTATGCACAGGGACACGCACACGCATATTTGCGTACATATGTACACACACACTCTCTCTCTCTCTCTCTCTCTCTCTCTCTCTCCTCTTCTCTCTCTCTCTCTCTCTCTCTCTCTCTCTCTCTCTCTCTCTCTCTCTCTCTCCTCTCTCTCCCTCTCTCTCCCTCTCCCTCTCCCTCCTCTCCCTCTCTCCCTCCCTCCTTCTTCCCTCCCTCCCTCCCCCCTCCTCCCTCCCTCCCTCCCTCCTCTTCCCTACCTCCTCCTCCTCTTTCTCTACCTCCCTCCCTCTTTCTCTACTCCTCCCCCCTCCTCCCTCTCCCTCCTGCCTCCATCCTTCCCCCCCTCTCTCTCTTCATCTCTCAGTCTTAGACAGACAGACAGAAAGACTGACAGACGGGCATACAGACAGGCAGACAGATAAATAGTTAACCAGACAGGCAGATAGATAGGTAGATAGATATGAATGTAGAGAGAGTCATAGATAGATACATAAATATATTTATGTATCTCTGTGTGTGTGTGTGTATGTATGTATGTAAGGAGGGAGGGAGAAGAGCGGTCTCTTCTTAACACTTCTATTGTTAGTTTTTGTTGTTATTATTGTTCTTGTTCTTGTTATTATTATCATGATTATTGTTATCTTCAGCATCATCATTGTTATTATTGTTGTTGGCGTTGTTGCTGTTTTTATTATTGTCATTATGGTTATTTTTGTCTTCATTATTCTTATCAATATACATTTAACGTAATTATTGTTATTATTGTTACTGTCATTGTTATTTTTGTTATCGTTATTTCATTATCATCACTACTGTAACAACTAGTGTTCCTGTTGCCGTTCCTCGCCCTCCTGCGTGCCCTTCGGGGAACGCAACGGCCGCGCCTCCGTGCGTGGGGGTCGCCGGCAGGAAGTCAGCGTTGGGAGAAGGGGAGGGGGGAGGGAGCGAAAGAAGGCAAAGGGTGAGAGTAGAACGAAGAGACTTGGAAGGAAGAAGGGCAGCAGCCAGAGCAGTGGCGACGGGAGCGCTGAGGGAAGTCATCATGATAGTAGATAAATAGGCTTAAAAAAAAAAAGCAAAATCCATGTCAATGAGAGGGAAGGACCGAGAGAGAGGAGAGAAAGGAAAGAGAAGAGTAGGAGAGAGGGAGAATGAGATAAAGAGAGAGAGGAGGGGACAAAGAGAAAGGAGGAGGAGGAGAGAGAGAGAAAGAGAGAGGGGAGGAGAGAGAGAGAGAGGAGTAGGAGGAGAGAGAGAGAGGAGAGAGGAGTAGGAGAGAGAGAGAGAGGAGGAGGAGGAGGAGGAGGAGGAGGAGGAGGGGAGGAGGAGGAGGAGGAGGAGGAGGAGGAGGAGGAGAGGAGGAGGAGGAGGAAGAGGAGAGAGAGAGAGGAGGAGAGAGGAGAGAGAGAGAGAGAGAGAGAGAGAGAGAGAGAGAGAGAGAGAGAGAGAGAGAAGAGAGAGAGAGAGAGAGAGAGAAGAAGAAAGAAGAAGAAGAAGAGAGAAGAGAAGAGAAGAAGAAGAAGAAGAAGAGAAGAAGAAGAAGAAGAAGAAGAAGAAGGATGAGAGAGAGGAGAGGAGAGGAGAGAGGAGGAAGAAGAGAGAGGAGAGAGGAGAGAGAGAGGGGAGGAGGAGGAGAGAGAGGAGAGGAGGAGAGAGAGAGAGGAGGAGGAGAGAGAGAGGAGGAGGAGGAGAGAGAGGAGGAGAGGAGGAGAGGAGAGGAGAGAGAGGAGGAGGAGGAGAGAGAGGAGGAGGAGGAGAGAGAGAGAGAGGAGAGAAGAGAGAGAGGAGGAGGAGGAGGAGGAGGAGGAGGAGGAGGAGGGAGGAGGAGGAGGAGGAGGAGGAGGAGGAGGAGGAGGAGGAGAGAGGAGGAGGAGGAGGAGGAAGGAGGAGGAGAGCAGGAGAGGAGAGAGAGAGAGGAGAGAAATAGAGGAGGAAAGAGAGAGAGAAGAGGAGGGAGGAGAAGAGATGGAGGAAGGAGGAGGAGAGAGGAGGAGGAGAGAGAGAGAGAGAGAGAGAGGAGAGAGAGAGAGAGAGAGAGAGAGAGAGGAGAGAGAGAGAGAGAGAGAGAGAGAGAGAGAGAGAGAGAGAGAGAGAGAGAGAAGAGAGAGAGAGAGCGAGAGCAGCGGCACCCCCCTCTCCGCTGCCTCCGCCTCCGCCTCGCGAGCAACACTTAGGCTAATCGGCCGCAGCGTTTCGGTGGCCGTTCGCAGCGTTTACTTTAAACTCCCCAATGGCGAGCTGCTATTACATGCTAATGTGATTCTCGTAAGTAGCACCTTCGGCGTCAGTCGGCGGCGCTTATAAGGCGGGCTTCGGCGGAGCGGGCGGCGGGCTCGGCTTCATTGACTCGCCTGTGGCGTTTATGGAGGCAGATCGTCCGGCGAAATCAGCAGGTGTTTTGCGCAAAGGATTGGCATTTGGACTATCCAGAGACATGTGGCGTTGGTGTGGCTCAGTGGATATCGGTGCAGGTTTTATGCGACAGGCGGGTCCAGGCGCGGCATCTGAGGGGGGAAGTAGGGTATAGCATACTGCATAACATAATGTATCATGCTAGCTCACAGACCACATGGTTTCGTCGTGGGCGCCACGAGGCTTGTGCACACGGCCCCACGCCACCGCTTGTGCCCACTGGTCAGATACAAGTTGACCCAGCTTGACCTCTCCCTCACTCAGACACTCACTCAACTCAGAGACAACCTGAACCGCTGTCCGGACTGCTCACCCTCCGCGCTGCTGCGCCCTCTCTCGGGCTTGCTACCGCGGGCTTCACCATCGCTGTCGACTCATATCGTGTTTATTACTACTCTTGTGTAAACTCTTAAGGATAGTCAGCCGTTTTAACTCGTATCCCACCGCTGCCGCCACTGTAAAAGGTTATGATGAGCCTTCTGTATTGATACTGATGGCAGAAGTGAGACTAGTTAAAACGGCTGACTTAATTCTAGCGAGGGCGCAGCCGCGCGGGGGCTGAGCGGTCCGGACAGCAGGTCAGGCTGTCTCGTGGTTGAGTGAGGGAGAGGTGGTCTGTGAGCTAGCATGATACAGTATGTTATGCAGTATGCGATAGAGGGTGTGTGTGTGTGTGTGCGTGTCCCCGCACCTCTTCGTACTTGAGTATGTGAATCTGCGTATGTTAATGAGAGCAAGTGCGTGTGTTTGTAGGAAAGCGATGCTCCTGGTGGAGTGCGCGCAAGCTCTCGCATCCACCAGGAATGACCTAAGAGGCGACAGGAGTTTTGTTGCGGCAGGACGCCTTTCAGGCCACTCTCCGAACGCCCCAGCGCAGGTCCCCGTCGGTGGAGGAGGAGGCGACGTCGGGAAAGGCCAGAGCCGTGGCGGGCGCCGCCGGGCCGTCCCGAAGCGCTCCTCGAGGCGAGCACAAGAGCCGCGCGGAGTGAAACCCGATTAACATATAAATACGAAGGCACAAGCACGCACTGCGGAGTGATGTCTCGAGAATTAAATGCGCCCTGGAGTTTGACAGGGAAGGCGTCCTGGCGAGAGTCCGGCCACGCCTCCTTGAGCAGCCCAAGATGGGCGAAGTGGGTGGCCTGTGTGGGCGGAGTATAAATAAATGTGGCGTCACGAGCGGCCTCGCTGCCTCGCCGGCCTCGCGAGCCTTCTCCGGACTCCTTCGGAAATCGGTCTGTTGCCTTGTCTGTATGGGTGTGTGCGTGCAGGGGTGCTTGTATAATAACAGGCAACACGCAACAACATAACACCACAACACACACACACACACACACACACACGCACACCACACACACACACACACACACACACACACACACACACACACACACACACACACACACAGTGTCCTTGGTATTTATGGCTGTATTTGCAATATGTGCAGCGTGGGTGACCGTGTGCGTATATGTAGCCTTGCACATCGTGCAATGCAAAACGAGCGTTTCTTGCTTCGGAAAATCGCTGCTTGTATCACGCTGTGTCCCATTTGCTCAGCGCGTGGAACTGCGCCCAGCGAGAAGGGAAACCTCGCGGTTTAAACAGATTTCTCATACGCCGTTTATGATTCATTTTGTATCCTGCTTTACTCGTCCTGTCCGGCCTTTTCCTGGCTCTTGGTTGTAGGTAAGGAAGCCGAGGTCTTCCTCCGCCGGCAGTCGACGCGGCGGCTGTTTCTGCCCTCACACACGACCGCGAATGCGCAAATAGTGACAGACACAAATACGAACTAACGTGCAGACACGCATGTTGCGTGTGTATGTGTGCCTGTGTGTGTGAATATTGTATGTATCAGTAAGTAGTTTAATTTTATATATAAAAATGTCTCCTCTGTACGTCGAATAATTTGCATGATGATTTTATGCAAATATTTCCGTGTTTTCTCCTTTTGCGGCAATCGTAATTTGGTTTGCAGTCTGCCGACGGCGTCGCTGGTGTTACGATCTGTTTAAGTTGCGGCCATATGATTATGTATTACTCTATATGTGCTGTGTGTAATGTGTGTTGGGTGTTACTTTCCATATGTACTATATACCACTACAATGCACACGCATCACATACACGGATTATGCTACCTTGATTAGTGTTATTGTGTGTGGGTTGTGTGGTGTGTTTGTGGTATTGGGAATCTTTTACAGAAACATAATAGTATCGGGTATACTATAGTTAGGTTAGTTGATCGTATTGATTTAGTATTATTATATATTGTAGTGATTTAAGTGGTATTAGTGGTTATATATGTAAGTATAGTTAGGTTGTGTATCTGTAACACACCATATATTAAATATAGTATGGTATATTGATGTGTGAGTTATGTTTGTTTGTGTGATGTATAGGGTTGGTGGACTATATATGGTTATAAGCTATTATATAATACTACATATATGTATTGTATATATAAATTGTATATATAATACCATAAATAACTTAATAATGAACATGTAGTATAACAACCACACATCAGCACGACAGCATTCACAATGACCACATAATAATATAGTGTTGTGTGTGACATGTGTATGGTGTATGTATACATATATATATAGTATATATATATAATATTATAATATAATTATAATTATATATTTATATATCATATATATTCTGTACAACACACATATATAAATTATATATTGTTATTGTGTGTGTGTTATGTACTGTTTGGTTCGATATGTTATCAGTATAGAAGACATATATGTTTAATCACCACACACACACAGTTCACACCCTCACACACACAACCAGGACTTAAGGCGCAGTAAACATTGTCATCAATACCACACATCACACATCACACACCCACATCACACAACACACACTCGCACCAACCACACACAACATCAGACACACACACTGCACACACACACACCACTGGACCATCTATAGACAAGCGACACCACACACACATCACGTCACACACCGGACAGATCCACCCACACGTTCTGTAAGTCCGCATCTCCAGTCTAACTGATTCTCCTTTTAGCTACACACACGAGATGTGTGCCTGACGACATAGTCTATAGTACTAATATATAGGTTATAATAATAATGTCAGTGTAGTATATATCATATGTATATTTATATATACATCACACACACACATGCACACACACCAACACCACACACACTAGTAGCACACATCACAATATGCACCACACACCATCAACACACACACAATAATACACACACCACCCATACATACATACATACACATACATATGTACATATTGCATCACTAGCATACATTTACATAGGTACATTACAAACATAATGAACACACACAAACCCACACACACAACACTACACACACCCCATCAGCCACCACACACACCAGGCACACACACAGCCCACACACACACAAACTACATACGCACAGACACATTCGACACACACCACACGAAACACACACACACTCACACACAGCACTGATTATTTTGACGCACACAACAATCACACCACACACACAACTAACTACACGTTGGAATCTTATCCCACTTACACACACATATATATTTATATAATATAATATAATATAAATCTATGATGTGTGTGTGTGTGTGTGTGTTTGTGTGTGTGTCGGTGTGTGTGTGTGGATGTGTGTATGTATATGAATTGGTATATTTATAATATTATTTCCACATGTAGAATTTTGATGTTTTTATTATATTTTATTTCCTTGTTCACCCTTCCTCTTTTGTATAAATAGGGAGTGGGAGGGGAGGAGGAGTGAAGCAGGGATCCAGGCAGGGGAGAAAAGATATAAACCAAAGAAAGAAAGAGGCAAGGAAGAAAACACGAGAACGGTAGAGGAATAATAATGAGGAATTAGTCATGAGTTGAAGAGTAGGCTTGAGTATCATTTGAATGTTTCGTCGTGAAGCTGCAAGACCAAAAATATTCGTCATTATGTCTAAGCAGAACAAGACCAAAAATATTCGCTCTTATATCAAGTTTTACCTAAGCAGATATTTGGTGTTCTTGATAGTCCTCCCTATCTCCGGATGTCTCTTTTGCTAGTCGGTTATCGATGTAGTTTATCATACATTTTCTTACTATTAATGCCATTCGTTGTATCATTCTATTATATTTTTTTTATTTTTTGTACTCTATGGGATCTCGAGCTACTCGCTTCAGAGACCACAGAGCGATAGAACCCGAGCATGTTAATGTGAGATCGCAATCAGATTATATATTGCTTGGGCCAGGCGCATCCTTCAGGGGTCGGCCCACCCTTCTCATCTACCTAGCCCACTTTTATTTTTTAACCCCCCCCCCCCACCCCTTCCGCCGCTCCTGCAGCCCGGTTCTTATGCCCTGCATAAATAATTCTATTGCATCATTTTCCCCGTTCACTGGCTGACTGTATCTGCTCGTATGCGATAGCACATCGAAAGATTCATGTTTAGTGTTCTTAGCGAGAACGTAATGCTCTAGACAACGGCGACGTGTTTTTTTTTTTTTTCTGAGGTGCCCGGGCGGAATTCCCTGCCTTTCTCGCACACATCGCACCAACCTTAAATATACATGCACGATCGACGTTGCTGACCTGGAAGTATGCTATAAGTGTTGAATGTCACTGCCCATTTAGTATGAACCACGTGCACGATATAGCACTTATCGCCTCTTAAAGTCTGAAAGGAGGGAGAATCGGTGGATGTTGACGCGTCCGGTTCATTTCCTGCCAATGAAGTTATCTGTTATAAATTTGTGTTTCGGTTCCATTTTTGCCCGGACCTTTCTCGCCTTAGTGGGCTTCCCATAATAATAGTTTGCCATTATTACTGTATTTTGATAATGCTCATGAATATACCGCCATAGCAATAGTTTTATCCTGCAATCTAGTTCTTGTGATTGCAGATTTAGAAAAGGGGAGCAATTTTTCAGCATGCGTAATCGTCTTTCCTTCTCGTACTAGGGCATTAAGCATGCAATTCATCCATTTATCGAATTAAGTGTATCTCGCAGGACTGCCTGATCAGCACGCCTTGACCATTCATGATCAAATAACCGATGTACCTCAGAACATTACAACGGCGACTCCTCGAGCGGCCTTGGGACCCTAGGAGACGGCCCGGCGCTGCGCCCACCCATAGTCTTTCTCGGGGCGGGGTGGTGGGGCTGGTGCTGGCCGGGGAATATCCTGACGCATGGTCTAATTATCAGCATCTGTAAATACATGTTGTCGCATGGCTGTTTGCGGAAGTGTGGTTATGTGTAAGGCCCCAGGAGGGTGTGGGACAAAGCAGGGACACGTGGCTGCGCAGAACGGGCAGACCTAGAAGGGAGTATATCGTTAGAGTTTAGGACGATTTAATGCTAGTGTACGAGGTATTTTTCTCCACGAGAGGTTCTCTCTCTCGCTCTCTCCATTCTCTCCTCTCGTCTCTCTCTCTCTCTCTCTCTCTCTCTCTCTCTCTCTCTCTCTCTCTTCTCTCTCTCTCTCTCTCTCTCTCTCTCTCTCTCTTCTCTCTCTTCCTTCCTCTCTCTCTCTCTCTCTCTCTCTCTCTCTCTCTCTCTCTCTCTCTCTCTCTCTCTCTCTCTCTCTCTCCTCTCTCTCTCTCTTCTCTCTCTCTCTCTCTCTCTCTCTCTCTCTCTCTCTCTCTCTCTCTCTCTCTCTCTCTCTCTCTCTCTCTCTCTCTCTCTCTCTCTCTCTCTCTCGCACACACACACACACACACAACACACACACACACACACACACACACACCACACACGCACACACACACACCACACACACACACACACACACACACACACACACACACACACACAAAGAAATATTCTCCAGTCCCTTTGGCCTCTCATGGGCCCATGCTACATGCTCGAGGCTCTTTTGCTAGACTTGCATCGGCTGCGGGTTTGAGAAACAGGGTGGCTTCACCAGGAAGAGAGGGGGGGCGGAAGGAGGGAGGGAGGAAGGAAAGGGATGAGGATGGATGCATGATAGATAGACGGTGACGGGTGTGTGGTGTGTGTGTGTAAGAAAGAGAGACCTGTGGATCTGTGAATAGATAATAGGACTAGCTTAAAATCGAGTTGATCGGCTGATTGAAGGGGAAATGAAGTGGAATAACCAGTGGATGGAAGGTCCGCTGGTCAACTGAATTATATAATAAATAACCTGAATGCGTCAATGCATTGGCGGGATACCTGTGGACGATGCAGCAATCCACGCGTTCTAGGTTATTGTTGGTTTGGTATGTTATCAGATTATTTTATGGACTTCGACACTTCCACAGTGTTTCGTGGATCTGTGAGACGCATGCTGACGAAGGCCGCAGGGGGCGGCTGATGTTGCCATGGTTACTCTATCAGGGCGAAAGATGCCCTTATTACTTACTCTATCTCCATCTGTCCGCATATATCTCATCATCATCTTTTTCTTTGATGTGTCAGATCCATTCCTTTGACAAGCTGTCAAAGAAGGGTTCTAAAAAACAACGAGGAAATCTATTGTTTGAAGTGGCACCTGAAGAAATCGGCGAATACCGAAGGCCTATTTCGCTGAAGGGGAAACGGGCTAATCGACTCTGTGAGCGAGGAAGACCCACGTTTCCAGCTTCAGCTTCCGCGCCTTTTCCTCTCGTTCGTTTGATGGCGAGAGAAGGCCTCCCCGCGCGCCCCTGCTCGAGCTGCTCGCGAATGTGGAACAGAATATCTCACTTAATATCTCGAAGTCCTTGGGTTTCCTGCGGCGTCGACGCTCTTGGAGGCAAGACCTTTATAAGTACTTCTATAGACCTTGCTTGAAGGAGCCTCCTGAAGCCCCGGAGGAAAATGACGCGGCACTCGTGCGCGCTTGACTTCCGCTCCGCCAGCGGCACGCGTCGGTGAACTTGCCTGTTTTCATAATGACATCCCGGCGGTGACCAATCCTTATCCACCTTATCATATTTTTGAGCTCTTATGTTTATGGCATCGCGTTAGGGAAATCGGTCCGCTTGCTTCGCCGCCAAGGCAGACCTCCGTAATGATGTCGCATAAAGCGCAATGCATTAACGAGTTCACCTTGTCTAACGGATTCTCTCGTGTGTATGAGTGTGTTTTTTTTATGTTCGGCTGACAGTAAAGATTCAAAGAAATTCTCACTCCTATAACATTAGGCGATAATACAATCGCTGACCTATTCTCTTTATACACGATGACATATGTCGGGTACTCTTCATCGTTCTTTCAGAGTGAAATTGTCTAGACTCATCAGCTCTAATATAGTCCTACCAGTCTTGTGAATCTCCTACGATAGCACGTGTGTGACATTCTTTCAATAAGGCTCTCATATATTCTCTCGTCTTCATCGTTTGCGTGCGTGGGTATGTCACTCTCTCATCTCTCTCTCTCTCTCTCTCTCTCTCCTCCCTCTCTCTTCTCTTTCTCTCTCTCTCTCTCTCACCATCTCTCTCTCTCTCTTCTCTCACTCATCTCTCTCTCTCTCTCACTCATCTCTAATCTTCTCCCTCTCACTCATTCTCCTCTCCTCTCTTCTCTCTCCCTCTCCCTTCTCCCTCTCTTCCCTTCCTTTCCTTCCTCCCCTCCCTCTACCTCTCTCCTCTCCTTCCTCCCTTCTCCCTCCTCCTCCTCTCCTTCCTCCCTCTCCCTCTCTCCCTCCTCTTCCTCTCTGCCCCTCCTTCCTTCCCTCCCTCTCCCTCCCTCTCCCTCCCCCCCATAGTTCAAGTACACCTTTCATCACAGCGTTCTCCCCCCCCCCCCCCCAGTGCCTTCCCTCGCGCGCTCTGCCCCGTCCCTGCAGTCCAGGTCGAACTCACTTTGTGTCCTTTGTGTCTTGTCCTTTCTTTTGGCTCGATTCTGTTTTGAAGTCCAGGTTTTTGGTCGGTGGATTTCGGCCGACTCCCGTGTCGAGTTTACTTGGGTTAGCTACATGTGTCGGTATACGGTGTGAATAGACGCATACAACCAAACACATTCACAAACGCACGCGCGAACACACACACTACACACGCCTTGTCGTATGTTCCCCTATTCCTATTTTTTCTCCTGCGAGACTAGAGAAAGGGCCGGGGGATGGGGCGGGTGAAGAGAGAGAGAGAGAGAGAGAGAGAAGAGGAGAGAGAGAGAGAGAGAGAGAGAGAGAGAGAGAGAGAGCGAGAGAGAATGAGAAGGAAGAGAAAAAAGGGGAGAGAAGGAGAAATGAAAGGAGAAAGGAAACACTCGAGAGGGTTATCGGAGGTTGAGAGAGAGGAGGGAGGAGGGTTAAGGTGATCGGAGAGGCGAGGAAAGACATATGACGGTGAAACTGACAACATGAAACAGACATGAGAGGGAGGAGGATGGGCTAGAAAGGGATCGAGAAGGGGGCTAGAGGGATCGGGGAAAAGTGTAATCTAATATCGACGGCAATGTTGCATAAACGGAAACAGCACAAAGGCAATGTTCTAGTGAGACAGGCTGAAATCCGAGTGGGGGAGACGAGGTAAACAGAATATTAATCGCGACCCAAATCCGCGGCTCCGCGCGGCGACGGGAGGGAAGGGGAGAGAGGCGGAAGTACAGAAGAAGAGGAGGAGAAGAAGGAA
>NW_020868355.1:55000-60388 GCF_003789085.1 Penaeus vannamei
GGCGTGTTTGTTTGAGGACGGCCTCGGCTGCTTACACTCAAAGCAATTACTTGGCGGCCGAGGGCCAGCATTTACACACAAGAGGCCCGTGTATTGAAATGCGCAGTACCGGACGCTGGTTATTGTGTCCGGGGCGGGGGCGGGGCTTGGGGGGGGGGGAGGTGAAATGGAAAGGCGTGAAATCTTGACGACCAAAGATTCGGTAACACTTCCTTCTGCCATTTTATAGGGACGGCTTGGGCGGACGGGAAGGCTGCGAAGGGGAAGGGAACTCGTGTGTGTGTGTGTGCGTATGTATGTATGTATATGTATGTATGCATGTATGGCTGAATACACACATACACACACAACACTCATACATATATATACATATATGTATATATATACATACATATATATATATATATATATATATATATATATATATTATTATATATATGTGTGTGTGTGTGTGTGGTGTGTGTGTGTGTGTGTGTGTGTGTGTGTGTGAGTGTGTGTGTGTGTGTACATATATATGGAGAGAGAGAGAGATGAGGGGGTGTGAAAAAGAGAGAGGTGGGGGGGGGGGGGGAAGAGCGTGCCATCCGCCGTAGGCCTAGCGACCAGCGCCTTCGTCTCCCTCCTCCGAGCAGCGCCCAGCGAGGGCCGCGTCGCCAGCCTCTCCCCGGAGTGCCAGGGCGCCGTCGTCCTCCGCTGTGGCACTGGGGTTAAGTGCGCCGTGCGTGGTTCGTTTTTCGCCGGTCGAATTAACTCGCAAGATTTGATTGCAAGTTGACTGGAAGATGAAGGGAGGCGCAACTAGGGAAATGCTGACGATTTTCAGTTTATATTAATTTCGCGTTTTTGTTCTGATGCTTGAGGCGGAAGTGGGCCAGAAGCGGTTTCCCGTCTTTGCTTTTTTCGTCTGCATTATTGTCTTTCTTTTTTCTCCTCTTTTTCGACTATGTCTTGTCTTTTTACTCCAGGCCGTCCTCTCCTTCCTTTTCCTTCTTATTCCTCGTATCCCCTCGTCCTTCCCTTTCCTTCTTTTTCATCCCTATTCTCTTCCTTCCTCTTCTTTCCTCCATTCCTCCTCCCCCTCCTCCTCATCCACCTCCTCCCACCTCCCCCACCCCCCCTCCTCCCCTCCTCCTCCTCCTCCTCCTCCTCCTCTTCTATCCCCTCTTCCTTCTTTCCTTTCTTCCTCGTGCACCTCACTCCCTTGTCCTCTCTTTCTTCAATTTTCCTTTTGTCGCTTATATACCTCTCGATAAAATGAACTTGATTTTCGGTTCATATTTCGCAGTTGTCCCTCACCGTATCAGCGCAAATTCCGAACAGGCAGGAGCATATCCGGAATTCCCGCACATCCCCTTTTCTCCTCCATTTTCGGCGTCTCTCCCATGCCTCTTTCGTTTGTTGTCAGTTCCCACGCTTCCCCTTTTCTCCTCCACTTTTGCCTCTCCCCTCGCTTCGTTCCTCCCTCCCCCCCTTCCCCCCAGAATCAACGGGGTGTAATTTATCGTGTTTACGTTTCACATTAAGGGCCGGTTGATTGTACTCTTAACGATCGCTCCTGTCATAATCAATGTGAACGGTTACTTGGCTCTCTGTGGGCTCGTGTTGTGTGTGTTTGTCTCGCTCTCTCTTTTTTCTCTTTCTCTTTCTCTCTCGCTCTCTTTTCCTCTTTCTCTCTCCTCTCTGCTCTCTGCCTCCTGTGTTTGTTCGCCTGGTGTTTTCTTCTCTCTCCTTTGAGCCTTTTCCTTTTTTTTGTTATCTGTTATTCTGTGTTTGCATTTATTCGTTCGTCTGTTGTTGTTTTTTGTTTTGTCACTTTGTTTTTCATTGCTTTTTTTGGGGGGGTTCTTGGCTGTCTCTCTCTCTCTCTCTCTCTGGCTCTCTCTTCTTCTCTTCTCTCTCTCTCTCTCTCTCTCCTCTCTCTCTCTCTCCTCTCTCCTCTCCCTTCTCCCTCTCCCTCTCCCTCTCCCTCTCCTCTCCTCTCCCTCCCCTCTCCCTCTCCCCCCTCTCTTCTCTCTCTCTCTCTCTCTCTCTTGTTTCTCTCCCTTTTTTTCTCTCTCGTCCTCACTCTTCTCTCTCTCCCCTCTCCCTCTCTCTCTCTTCTCTGCTCTCTCTCACCCCTCCTCCCTCCCTCCCTGCCCTCCTCTCCCCCCTCTCTCTCCTCACCCCTCCCTCCCTCCCTCCCTCCCTCCCTCCCTCCACCCCCCCCCCTCTCTCTCTTCTCTCTCTCTAAAACTCTCACTCTCTCTCTCTCTCTTACTTCTCTCTCTCTCTCCTCTCTCTACTCTCTCTCCTCTCTTCTCCTCTCTCTCTCTTCTTCCTCTCTCTCTTCTCTCTCTCCTCTCTCTCTCTCTCTCTTCTTCTCTTCTCTCTCTCTCTCTCTCTCTCTCTCTCTCTCTCTCTCTCTCTCTCTCTCTCTCTCTCTCTCTCACCCCCTCCCTCCCTCCCCTCCCCCCCCCCTCTCTCTCCCCCTCCCTCCCACCTCCCTCCCTCCCTCCCTCCCTTCCCTCCCTACCCTCCCCCCCCCCTCTCTCTCTCTCTCCCTCTCCCTCTCCCATCTCCCTCTCCCTCTCCCTCTCTCTCTTCTCTCTCTCTGGTAAATAAGATTAACCGCATGGAGTAATGGACTGGAAGGATAGACAACCATGACTTGCGGTTTTTGCCTTGCTCAGGAGGCGCAGAGGAACGGACGACGGGGAAGAACGTGAATAGAACTGTGGCAAATGTCGATATAAGAAACGGGTCAGCTGGGCCTTCAAGGGCGAGCGCAGGGCTGACCCGAGTCCACGCCCCCCCCCCCCTTCCACCGCCGAGTGACCTTGCACGGAGGCACTTGAGCCAGAGGGAGGGAGGGCCGTAGGGAGTGGGCGAGGCCAGGGCCAAGGGGCAGAGGGGAGGGCAGGAGGGAGGGGAGGGGAGGAGGGCCGAAGTGGGGGGGGCGAGGAGAGTGAAGGAGGGCAGGAGGTAGGTGGAGGGCGGAGGGGGTAAGGGGAAGGGGGGCGGGCTAAGAGGAGGCGAAATCGAATCCAAGTCCAAAAGGCGAACCGCATTACGTGAAAGATGCAATTCCATCGAGCAGAGAGGCGAAGTCCCCCCCCCCCTCTGGTTAAAAAATTCATAAAGAGCTGTTCTCAACTTTATTAGTTATTCCGATTAAACAATTAACAACCAACGAACAGACTAACCAACGCTACCAAAAACAACCTATTTGGGAGGAGCTAAGGTGATGATTATGATAATAGTAATCGGTAATAACAATGTTATAATAAACAGTGATGATAATAATCTATGAATAATAATAGTGATAATTATTATGATAAGAATAATAGTAATCATTATTGGAATCATTATTGTTGTTATTATTATTATTATTATCATCATCATTGTTATGATGATAATGATAATTATAATAATGATAGTCATAAATATGAAGATGATAAGGATGACAATAATGATGATGATAACAGCAACAACAATAATAATTGTAGTAACAATGATAGTGATAGTAATAATGATAATGATAAAGATAATGACAATATTAATGATAATGATTGCTTCATGAATCGATTTGCACATTTCCTCTAGGTCAGTCACGGAATATTGTCAGCAAGGACGCGCGGGAAATTCAGTCAAGTTTAATTCATTTCTGTGTAAAAATAAAGCTCTTGAAGATTAAACAAAAAATGCATTTGTTTATTGTGTGTTTTATTCCCGCTGTTTCCATTGCCTTGCCCTCGAGCGCCCGGCCTTCCCGCTTCGATTGCGTCGGCGTCCGAGGCGAGCGCGCGAGGCGAGCCGACATTCCGATGCCATTAAGGCCGCGTTCGCCACAATCTACATACATTTGTATGCATATATACATAAACACCCACGCACATACCGCTGTCAACGCTCGCGTGCGCGACTTTATGCAACAATATCTGGATCCACGTGCTACACATGCACTCATCGCCGCCATCAGCTGTGGGCCGTCGAGGCGCCGACGCCGGTCGCTCGCGGCGCGTCGGAGAGGGAGGGTTGGCCGGGGGGCGATGGAGACGGAAATAGGAATAGGTGATGAAGGAAAAGAAGAGTGTGATTATTTAGAGCTGGGAACTGACCGTTCGTAGCGCTTGCTCGCGAGTGTGCTTTCGACAACTGGACTGCTGGCGCTCTGAGCACTTGTATTTTTCTTGTTTTTAGCGACCGCGTTTTCGGTAGCTCGTCTCTCTTCATTGCTCGCGCTTTAGCTTTCTCTTTTAAGGCAGGGGCCTTAGTAAACGTCTGGCGAGGTATAGTATATATGCGTGTGTGTCGTTCGTGTGTCCGTGCGTGCGTGCGTAGATGCTTGTGTTCGTATGTGTGCATGCGTTCGTGCGAGGTCCATGATCAACAGACCGATATTGTACCTGTTATCGGCTTTCTGAATTTATTTTTGTTTGTCTTCTCTAAACACGACGGGAACGCGGGTCGGGTTCCCCTTCATGTCGCCCGCCGTAAAGATCTGGTCACGCCACAGGATGAATGGCAATAATGAATTATGACATCATTCACGGACTGATTGTGACGTTATCTCGCCGTTCGTGACAGCCGAGGATGATGAAGATAAAGAATGTTGCCGCAGATCTCACGAAAGGGACCTGCCAGCGACGAGGATGAGATAGGACTACGTGGTCGTTTCTCTGCCGCGACAGGTCGCCTGGCAGAGCAACAGACGCAGGAGAATAGAGAGAGAAGCGCCTTAGATGAAGCCACTCATTGTTGGAAAGCATCACGGGACGTGGGCGGGAGGCTGGGTCGGGGCTTAGGTTTCGAATGTGTGCTTGGTCGAGGATGAGAATGCAAATTTCTCCGAGAGATATTTGTACCTGTCTTGCCATGTTCTCACGGTGAACATACTACTTCTGGTTGCTCAGTGGATAAAAATTAGTATATGCGCTCCAGACAGACAGAATCCGGCATATGCAGGGGGGCACATATAACAGGAAAAGTCTTACAGACTTTATCTAAGAATAGGGTTTTACAGACTCTATCTAATAGAGTTTTTCAGACTCTATCTAAGAATAGAGTTTTACAGACTCTATCTAAGGATCACGACTAAGGATGTGTTCGTCCAGTGGCATGCCCCAGGATGGCCCCGGCTCCCCCGCCGCACTCCCAGGGCTTTGCCGAATATCCTAAAAGCGCTGACATTGGATTTAACGCTTAATTCCGGCTTGCGAGAAGGGGCCGATGGATACACATGCAGTGGCTGGCCGGAAATCTCTCTCGGATGGAAAGGAAGGGCATGAAATGGGGAAAAGGATCGAGGCCAAAAGAAGCCGAGAGCCACACGGGCGTTGGCGAAAGGGGCGGGAAGGAGGGGAGATGGGAAAGGGCTCACGTTGTTCTTAGCCTCCGTTATCTGAAAGT
>NW_020868355.1:66010-76010 GCF_003789085.1 Penaeus vannamei
GACCCTTGCCAGCTAGAGGCGTCACTCGCTTCTTCGTACTTCCTTGCATGAGTTTCTGTTCCTCGTTTGATCTCCTTCGGGAGCTTTCGTAATAATGATGAAGATGTTGATGAGAGTTTTGATTGTGGTGGTAGGGATGATTGTGATGAGGAGGAGGATGAGGAGGATGGTGATGATGATAATGATGGTAATAATGATGATGATGGTGAGGAGGAGGAGGTGGAGGATAATATTGATAATGATGATGATGAGAATGGTGATGGTGAAGGTGATGATGATGGATGATGATAATAAAGATGATAATGATGATGATGATGATGATAACAATAACAATAATCATAATGACGATGATGATAATGATAACGATAACAATATCATTATCATCATTATCTCTATTCATATTATTATAACTATCATCATTATAATAATAATAATAATTTGGCTGCCCTGTTTGTTTGTTTTTCTTTGATTTTTTAAATGTATTTTGTGTGTTTGTGTTGCTATTGCAAAATCTTAAATCATCACCATTGAGGTCATTTGCATATCATATATTAGCCTATAGTCTTATAATTTTCTTTATGCAGTTGTATCACTATTAATGACTTTTTTAGCATCAAAGCAATTAACATTTTCTTCATTACTGACAATAATTACCACGACTGTCATCATCACGTCATCATTTCAGTCCTTAAAAAAGATTACCGCCTTTTTTATATTTTATTTCTATTTTATGTATCTTTTATTTCCTTTTTTTAAATTTAAATATTTTCTCTATTTATTTTTATTCTTATTTGTTATCTTTTTATTATTATCATTTTTTTTTTTTTTTTTTTTTTTACTGATTTAGAACAGTTTATGAAGAAAGTGTCACGTGATAACGCATAACAAGAACATAGATTGAATGGCTTAAGAAAACAAACAAAATCTTTGCTTTCGTCTCATCAGTTCTTCCCTCTTTCTTTCCCCTCTTCTTATCTTCTTCTCCTCTCCCCTCCTCCTCTTTCCTCCCTTCCTCCTCTCCCTCTTTCTTCCTTCCTCCTTTCCCCTCTCCTTATCTCCTTCTTCCATCCTCCTCCTTCCTTCCTTCCTCCTCCCTCCTCCTTCTTCCTCCCTTCCTACCCATTTCCTCCTCCTTCCTCCCTTCCTCCTTCCTCCTCCTCCTCCTTCCTCCCTTCCTATTCCTTCCTCCTCTCCCTCTTTCTTCCCTCCTTCCTTCCTCCTCTTTCCTTTCTCCTCTTCTTCCTCCTTCCTCCTCCCTCTCCTTCCTCCCTTCCTCCTCTCCCTCTTTCTTCATCCGAATATTAATATTATTTTCATAATGATGATGATAGTTATAATAATAGCAATAAATATAATGATGATAATGATATTGTTATTATCATTATCATTATCATCGCCATTAAGATCATTGTATTGTGAATGAAATGTTGTGTGATCAGCTGTTCGTATTAAGTAATTGGCATCTTTTCTAAGTCAATGATTATCAATTTCCCTTTTTCTTCTTTTTCTTCTTTGCTTTCTGTGTTTCGTCTTCGTTTCTTTCCTCTTTTATTTTCCTTGTCTTACTTCTCTTTCAATTGTTTTTTATATATATAATATATATATATATATATATATATATATATATATATATAATATATATATATATATAATATATAATATATAATTATATATTATATATATATATATATATATATATATATATATATATATATATATATATATAATATATTATATATACATAGGTAAATAGATGGGTAGATAGATAGATAGATGTATATCTATATATGTACTCCTTACCTTTTGTTTGTTCATCTATCAAATTTTCTTTATTATCATTACTGTCATTATCTTTATCATTTTCCTTATTATCATCATTATCATTATCATTATTATTATCATTATCATTACTCATATTATTAATTAATACTATTAATATCATAATTATCATGATCATTCATTATTTCGTTGTGTATTATATTGTTATTATCTTAATTATTACTGCTATTGATATTACTATTTCCATTATTGTTATCATTATTATTATCTTTTTCCTTATCATTATCATTTATATTATCATTGTTTCTGTTATTTCTGTTATCACTATCATTATAATAAGCATCATCTATTATCATCATCGTTATTATCATTAGCATATTATTAATGACGAAAATCATGGTAATGGCAATGATGATAATGACGATTAATAACAACACTAATGACTGTATCGTAAATTACTGACAGAATAATTACCCCAATTTTCTAAAAAAAAAAAAAAAAAAAAAAAAAAAAAATCCTCCAATCTGCCTCATTTTACTCCACCAGTTTGAATCCCCCCCCCCCCCTTTTTTCAACTCTTCTTTACTCTACCACTTATAACCCCCTCCCCCCTCCCCTCTTTTCTGCCTCAATTTCCTCCACCATTTAGAGACCTCCAACAACCCCCCCCATACCTTTTCAAACTCCTTTTTACTCCACTCTTAGAATCTCCAACACTCTCTTTTTCTGTCCTCTTTTCCTCCCCCTTTTAGAGTCTCCAACACCCCCCCTCTCCCCCTTCCCCCTCCACCTCCCCCCCTATCCAGAAATCTCACCCCTTTCCCCCACTTTTACCCCTTTTTATTCAAACAGTTTCCTAATCTTTACTTCCTCTTTACCACTTCCTCCAACACTTTCATTCCCCAAACAACCCCCCCCCTCCCCCCAACTCTTCCACTTCTTCAAGTTCCTTACTATTTCCCAACTCTTTAATTTTCTCTCATCACTTTCCCCCACCTTTCTCCTTTCCTCCAGCTCGCCACCACTTCCCCAAAACTTTTTACAGTTATCTACCACTTCCCCAAGGTTTTTATTTCTCCTATCCCTTCTTCCCCACCTCCTTTAATTTCCCATCACTTCCCCAACCCTTCCCCTCCCCCTTACCACTTCCCCAACGTTACTATTCCCCCCACCACTTCTTCCCCAATTCCTTCATCATCCCCATTACTTCCCCAACCCCTTCCCCCCCCTTACCACTTCCCCAACGTTTTTACTTTCCCCCGCCACTTCTTCCCAACTGCTTCATTTCCCCAACCCCTTATAATATCCCCCCCCACCTCTTCCTCAACCCTCCCCCTCCCCCTTTTCCACTTCCCCCCAACCCCTTCACCCCCCAAACTAGAATCCCACATCCCCCTTCCCTCTTATACCCCCCCTCCCTTCTCCCCCCTTAACCACCCTACTCCTAACACCCCCCCTCCCCCCACGCACCTCCCCCCCCCAAAAAAAAAAAAAAAAAAAAAAAAAGAAGAATCTGACAGCTATAATTTCTCAAGAAAAAAAAAAAAAAAAAAAAAAAAAAGATGTCCTGTCAATCTATAGCCTACAGGGCGGACGGGGGTGGGGAGGGGAGGGGGGAGGGGGGGGCGAGTGATGATTAGGTGGGTAGATGGGGGGCAGAGGGAGGTAAAAAAAAGGGTGGGGGAGGGAGAGGGAGTAGAGGGGTAGAGAAAGGCAAGGGAGAAGGGGAGAGAGAAAGAGAAGGTAGGGGGAAGGTAGAGAGAGAGGAGAGAAGAGAGAGAGAGAGAGAGAGAGAAGAGATGAGAGAGAAGGAGAGAGAGACAGAGAGAGAGAGGAGAGAGAGAAGAGAGAGAGAGAGACAGAACAGACAGACAGACAGGAGGACAGAGAGAGATTCAGAGACAGAGACAGACAGGACAGAGTGAGAGAGGGAGAATAAGAGAGATTGAGAGATAGACGAAATAGGGGAAGGCAACGAAAAGAGAGAAAGGGGTAAGAAGGAATAAAAGAGAGACAGGGAGGAATGGGAAGGTTTGAGAGAGAGAGAAGGGGGAAGATAAAGAAAAGTATGAGAAGAGAGAAAAAAATAGGCCAAGGAAAGGAAGTGAGAAAGGAGTAGAAGAAGAAGGAGGGAGAGAGAGACAGAGATGAGAAGGTAAGAGAGAGAGACGAGAGGGTTAAAGGAGAGAGAGATACAGAGATGAAAGAAGGTAAGAGAGGAGACGAAGAAGGTAAAGGAGACGAGAGAGACAGAGATGAAGAAGGTAAGAGAGAGATAGACGAGAAGGTAAGGAGAGAGAGAGACAGATAAAGAGGTAAAGGATGAGAGAGAAACGAGGCAGGAAGGGAGAATGTAAAGGAGAGGAAGAAAGAAGGGAGGGAAGGGGGGAGGGGAGATGGGAGAAGGGGAAGGGGGGGGGGAGATGGGGAAGGGAGGAAGGGAAAGGGAGATGGAAAGAAAGGGGTAGGGGATATTGTGGAATAGGGAAAGGGAAGGGAGATAGGGAGATGGGGGAAGGGGGAAGGGGAGAGATGGCGGAAGGGAGGAGAGGAGACGGGGAGAGTGGAAGAGATGGGAGAGGAGGAAAAGGAGATAGGGGAACGGGAGGGTTGAAGGGGAAGGGAGGAGGGGAAAGGGAGATAGAGGAAGGGGGAAGGGGAAACAGGAGATGGTGGAAGAGGAGGGAAAAGGGGAGATGGGGATGGAGGTAGAAAGGCAGAGGGGAAGGGGGGAGAGGAAGGGAGATGGGGAAAGGAGGAGAATAGAGAAAGGGATGGGTAGGAGGGCAGAGGGGAAGGGGGGAGGGGAGGGGAGATGGAGAAAGGAGGAGAGTGGAGAAGGGGGATGGGTAGGAGGACAGAGGGGAAGGGGAGAGAAGGGAGATGGGGAAGGAGGAGAATGGAGAAAGGGGATGGGTAGGAGGCAGAGGGAAGGGGGGAGGGGAGGGGAGATGGGGAAGAGGAGGGAGAGGGGGAGATGGAGAGGAGGTAGAAAGGCAGAGGGGAAGGGGGGGAGGGAGGGGAGATGGGGAAAGGAGGAGATTGGGAAGGGGGATGGGTAGGAGGGCATAGGGAAGTGGGGTAGGGGGGAAGGGGGGGAGACAAGCGGCGGCGTTTTGTGTTGTCCAGTTCATTGTTGATGTTGCAATGAGGCTTAAGACGATCAGCTGATGCGGTCGCCATCACGTGAGGCTGGACGGTGAAGGGGCGAAGGCGGCGCCATCTTGGAGGGGACTTTTCTCGCAATTTTTTTTTTTTTTCTTTCTTTCTTTCTTTCTTTCTTACTTTCTTTTTTTTTATTTCTTAGTCTTCATTTCTTTTCTTAGTTTTTTTCTTTTTTTCTCAGTCTTTCTTGGTGTTTTTTTTTTTTTTTTTGTCTTGACGGGAACTTGTTTTATATATTTTTTCTCTCTTTTTTGTCTTCTTTTTTTTCTTAGTCTTTATTTCTTTCTTAGTCTTTCTTGTTTTCTTAGTCTTTTTCCTTTCTCTCATGTTTTTTTTTTTTTTTTGGCTTAGTCTTTTTTTTACTTTTTATTCTTTCTTTCTTTCTTTTAATTTTGTTTCTCTGATATTCATTTTTCTTTTCTTTTTCTTTTTTCATTTGACATTTTTTATAATTTCTCTTCTTTCTTTCTCTCTTATTCTAATTAATCTTTATTCTTTTCTTTTCTTTTCTCTTAGTCTTTAACTTTTTCTTAATTGATTTATGTCTTTACTCTTCTATTTCTCTTATATTTTTTCTCTCTTTCTCTTTTCTTCGTTTTCGTCTATTTTACTTTTCTTTCTATCTCTTTCTTCATCTGTCTCTCTTTCTATGTGGAAACTAATTTTCCACATTTGTTTATCTATCTATTTATTTTTTTATTATTTTTTCTGTATGTCTGTTATATTTCCTGTTCTCCCTCTTCTTTATTTTCATCTCTTCTCTCTTTCATTGATTACGATCATTATTCTTATCGCCATCACTTTATTATTACTATTATTACTATTGTTATTATCATTCTTATTATCATCATCATCATCATTTTTATTATCATCATCATTGTTATCATCATCATCAATTTTATTATCATTATAACTATTATCACTATCATTCTCATTATTATCATTATCATTATTATTATCATCTTTATTATTATTATTGTACTTATAATCATTGTTGTTATTAATCTTTTATTATCAATGACATTATCATCATTACTATCATTATTATTATCATTATCATCATTATCCTTATTCTTAGAAATATTTTCATTATCATTACTACTATCATTATTGTCATTTTCTCATTATCACTATGAAATCATATTTTTTTTTTTTACTTAATATCCATCATCCATTATGGATATCATTACCATCATTGTTTCTGCCGTTTTCATCAATATTTCAATATCATTATTAATATGGACTGTCATCACCATTATGATATTTTCATTTCATACATAATTACTGTTAGTATTATCATCATTATCATCATTTTCGTTATCATTAGTGTTACTATTGGCCATGTCGTTATTATCATAATCATTATTATTATCATTGGCATTATGTACATTATTACTAATATTATTTACTAGCATATATTTAAAAGAGAGAAGAGAGAGAGAGAGATATTAGAGAGAGAGAGGAGAGAGAGAGAGAGAGAGAGAGAGAGAGAGAGAGAGAGAGATGAGAGGAGAGAGAGAGGAGAGAGAGAGAGAGAGAGAGAGAACAGAGAGAGGAGAGAGACGAGCAGAGAGAGAGAGAGAGATGAGATTAGGTTAGATTCCAAAGGAAATATGCATGATCTATAAGAAAAAATATCTTTAAAACATAGTATAGCTTAATTCAAATTTGCATTTTAATATACCATCTAGATTTTTTTGTTCTCTCTGTCCGTCTGAATTATTTCTAATACAAAGTGAATATTCATTCAATCATTAATCTTATGCATACGATTGGGTGCGTTCTCGAGCGTGCGTGCGTCTATGCACACACACACACACACACACACACACACACACACACACACACACACACACACACACACCACATACACACACACACACACACACACACACACACACACACACACATATATATATAATATATATATATATATATATATATATTATATAATATATATATATACACACAACACACACACACACACACACACACACACCACACACACACACACACACACACACACACACACACACATATATATATTATATATTATATATATATATATATATATATATATATATATATATATATAATATATATATATATATACTATATATATATATATATAATATATATATATATATATATATATATAATATATATATTATATATATATATATATATATACATATATATATATATATACATATATATGTATATATATATTATACTATATATAATAATATATTATTATATATACATATGTTATATATAATATATATACCATATATAGTGTATATTATAATATATATATATATATATATAATATATATATATATGGTGTGTGTGTGTGTGTGTGTGTGGTGTGTGTGTGCGTGTGTGTGTGTGTGTGTGTAAGTATGTATATATATATATATATATATATATATATATATATATATATATACCACTACTACGACTACTATTACTATTATTACTCTTCTACTTTCACTATCATTACTATCTTCACCATCATTATTATATGATAATTATTCGCTCTCTTATCATCTCTCTTCTTATTCCTCTTCCTTTAAATATGTCCCTTCGGTTCGCCATGAGGCTATACCGGACTACTAGACTACCGAACTAGCAGGAAGGAGTCCTTTTTATCGGACTACCAAACTACCGGACTACAAGACTACCAAGCTAGACTACCAAGCTAGACTACTGGACTACCAGGCTACCGGACTTTCAAGCAACCAGACTGGAGGGCTACCAAGCAGCTAGACTACCAAAATTACAGACTACTGGACTACCATACTACTGGACTATCAGCAACCGGTTACTGGACTACCGAGCAGCTGGACTAATCGAACTACTGGACACAAGCAGTGGAACTATCGGACTACTGGACTAACCAAGCAGCTGGACTATCGACTACTGGACACCAAGCAGCTTGGACTATCGACTACTGGACTAACCGGACTACCGGACTACTGGACTACGGGACTACTGACTACCGGACTAACTGGACTACCGCGCAGAAATACAGCTTCTCGTCCTTTCTCAATTCANAAGGGCAGGGGAATGAAAAAAAAGGGGGGGGGGAAGAGGGGAGGTCGTAAAAAGAGAAAAAGGAAAAAAGGAGGAGGAGAATTTTACCGGAAAGTGGGATAGGGGGGGTGCTTTATGGGGGTAAAGGGAAGGGGGACCGGAGTTTATTGAGGAAAGGGGGAGGGGAGGGGCACAGAAGGGAAGGTGAGAGAAAGGGTAAAGGGGATATGGAGAAAGGAGTTGGAAAGGAGGAGAGAAAGAGAGAAAGAGAGAGAAAGAAGAGAAAGAGAGAGAGAGAGGAGAGAGAGAGAGAGAGAGGAGAGAGAGAGAGAGAGAGAGAGAGAGAGAGAGAGAGAGAGAGAGAGAGAGAGAGGCGGGAGAGAAGAGATAGATAGATAGACAGACAGACAGATAGATAGATAGATAGATAGATAGATAGAGAGAGAGAGAGAGAGAGAGAGAGAAAACTGACAGGTTGAGCGAAAGGGAAAGCTAAGAGGGAGAGGAAAAGGGGGAAAGGGAAGGGGAAAAATAAAGATAAGAGGAGAGGAGAAGAGAAAGAAACGAAGGAAAGGGAGAGAGGCACGATGAGAAGGAGGAGATGCAAGAAACATAAAACATGGTTGACTTTCGAGGTTGGGGGATGGGGATAGTGGGTTAGAGAAGGGGTTCTGGACAGAGATAAGTGGAGATAGATGGATAGATAGATGTTGGGATAAGGATACAAGGAGGATAAGGGTAAAAGGGAAAAGGTGGAGACGAGGAGAATGGAGGGGATAGAGTAAAGAAATGGGGAGTGAGTAGTTGGGGATATAGGGTTGGATAGGAAGGATAGAGATAAGGAGGTTTATGTTGGGGGGGGAGGGGAGGTCAGGAGGGGGCGGGTTGGAGAAGGATAGGATGAGAGAGAAAGAACGAGAGGAAGAAGAGGGGGTGGAGGAAGAAGTAGGAGGGGGAGGTTAGGGAGGGTTGGAAAGGGATAGGATGAGAGAGAAAGTGCAAGAGGAAGAAGAGGTGGAGGAGGAGGAAGGAGGAGGGAGGAAGAAGATGAGGGAAAGGAAGAGGAAAGAAAGACTGAAATGGAGGGAAAGGGGAAGGAGGAAGGAGGGTGGATCAGAGGAGGGGAGGAGAAAGACCGAAGGAAGGATGAAGTGAAGGATAGAGGGGAAAGAGGGGAGAATAGGAGAAGGAAAGAGGACAGGAAGGGAGAGGAGAGTAAGGAAGAGGAGAGGAGGGTGAGGCCAAAATAGGGGAGGAAAGAAGTGTGGCTAAGTGATAGGAGGAGACGGGGGAGGGAGGAGGAGGAGGAAGCAGGAGTTGAGAGTTAATGAGGAGAGGAGGAAGGAAGGGTGGTGGATGGAGGCGAGGGAGGAGGGGAGGGGAGGAGGACGGTGTGAAGGAGGGTGAAGCGGGAGAGGAAGGAGAGAAGGAGGAAGAGGAGCAGGAGGAAGGAGAAGAGGAAGGCGGAGAGGATGGAAGAGGGGAGAGGAGGAGGAAGGAGAGAGAAGGAGAAGGTGGAGGAGGAAGGAGAAGAGTAGGGAGGAGAGGAGAGAGGAGGGGAGAGGAGGAGGGTGGTGTGAAGGAGGGTGAAGGGAGGAGGATGAGGATAGAGAGAAGGAGGAGGAGGAGAAAGAAGAAGGAGAAGAGAACGGAAGAGAGTAGAGAGGAGGGGAAAGGAGGAAGAAAGAGAGAAGAAAGGAACAGAGGAAGAGGACGAGGGGGGGGGGAGGGAGGAGGGGAAGGGAAAATGAGAGGAAACTTTAGACATTTTTAAAGACATTCTCCAGAGAAAAAGAAAACGAGAGAGAGAGAGAGAAAAAGATGACAGTGTGGATTAAGGTAATGAAAAGAAGAGAGAGCTGGGGATGGAAGGGGGGGGGGGAGGAAAAATGAGGAGAGAAGAAAAAACGAAAAGACAAGAAAAGAGTAAATAGAACAGATAATTGAAAATAAAGGAAAGAAAAAAGAAAGAAAACAAAAGAAAAGCAGTAATAACAATAACGATGCAATAGGTGATAAT
>NW_020868355.1:81010-88510 GCF_003789085.1 Penaeus vannamei
ATCATCATCATCATCATCATCATCATCATTATTATCATTATTATTATTATTATTATTATTATTATTATTATTATTATTATTATTATTATTATTATTATTATTATTATTATTATTATATATTATTATTATCATTATTATTATTTTGGCTTTGAATTGCTCTTAAAATTGGATGACATTTTTAACCTTTTTCTGAGGCTATCGTCCTTCTGTTGGTGTGTTTGTACCTCGCTGAATGTTCATGTATTTGTTCATAGACTTGTCTGATACATGTTTCTTTATTTGTCTGCCTGTTTGTCGACATGCCTGTCTGTCTGCCTCTCTCTCTGTCTGTGTCTATATTTCTTTCTGTCCTGTCTCTCTTTTTTCTCTGGATCTGTCTGTCTGTTCCATCTCTGTTTCTGTTTCTGTCTGTCTGTCTGTGTCTGTCTGTCATGTCTGTTTGTCTGTCTGTCTGTCTGTCTGTCTGTGTCTGCGTGCCTACCTACCTGGGTGCCTGCTTGCCTGTCTGCCTGTCCTGTCTGTCTGCGCGCACCTACCTGCCTCTCTTTCTGTCTATCTGTCTGTCTCTCTCATTCTCCCATTCCCCGTTGCACAAAGGCAATGTTGCAAACGTGAGAGTTATTATCGCGGGTTATTTTATTTTCCAATTTTCTTCTCCATTTGCAGCGTCATAACAAGACACCGGCCATTCCCACTAGATTCAAATTGAATTCGGTGACAGTCTAGTGAAATACTGACTAATACTGTCTTCATTATTTGATTATCACTTTTAAATATTACGCAGGATTGCCCCCCCCATAACCCCCCTCCCTCTCCCCCCCACCTCTGAATTAGGCCTGAAATTTCATTAACTGGAAGATATTCTGAAATGAAATGAAATGGTCTTTCTGAATAAACCTTGACACAAATTTTGGTATAACAAAAGAGATCATTTATTATATATACATTTTTTTTTTTAGCATGCATCATGGACCCTGATGTTTTGCTGAATATAAAAATATTTTTGTACTAACTTTTAATGTATTCTGCATGAGTTATATACCTAATATTGTAAAGAGATTTATAGAACATATTGTACATCATAACATAAAAAAAAATCCTATATTGTTGCCTACATTTATTCAAAATGAAGATAATATAAAAACAGTTATTTTTATGCAATGTCAAGCGAATTCATATTATCTTTTCATCTATTCTATAAATGTCAAATAGGAAAGGGTACAAGGTTTATAATGTTAATGTATGTATGTATATCTGCATGAAAAACAAGACTATGAAAACTTCAATTATTGTTATTATTACAATTGTTGTCATTATTAAGACACTTATGATTATAATTATCATTATCACTATTATCATTATTGTTATTTTTATCATATTGTCTTATTATTATAATTATCATTATTATTATAATAATTATTATTACGGTCCCTATTCTTCATTTATTCAACTATGATGATTATCATAATTGCTTTTACTATAACAATAATAATAATGATTATTATTATCATTATTATTATTATTATTATTATCATTATTATTATTATTATTATTATTATTATTATTATTATTATTATTATTATTATTATTATTATTATTATTATTATTATATTATTATTATTATTAATTATTATATCATTATTATTATAATTATTATTATCACCATTATTATTATTGTTGTTATTATTATCATTATTATTACTATTATTATTATTGTTGTCATTTCTATTATTATTAATAATACAGCTGTTGTTGTTATTATCAATATCATTATTACTATTATCATCATCATTCTTCTTACTATAATTACTATTATCATTATTATTGATATAATTATTATCATTATTATTGATGTAATCATTATCATTACTGTTGATATCATTATTATTATTATTACTATCATCAGTAATGTCATTTACATCATTATCATTACTGTAGTTATTATCATTAATGTTATTATCATTATTAAAATAGTTATTGTTATTACCATTGGTGTTATCATTATTATTTTTGCTATTATGATCATCATTATTTTTTATCATTATCATTATTACTAATTGATTATTGTTATCATCGGTATCATTAACATTATTTTTAACATTATCATAATTCCTTTTCTGCTTCTTCTTCTTCTTCTTAATAATAATATCATTGTTATCATAATAATAATGATTATGATGATAATATAAATTATAATAATGAGAACAATAATGATGATATTAGTAATAGTAATCGTGATGATAATGAAAATAATGATAATAATGATAATGATAATGAAAGAGATAACAATGATGATCATAATAATTATGATAATCATAATGATATTAATTTAAGTAATAGTAATAATAATGATACTAGCAATAACAATACTAATAAAATAAATAGTAATATTGATAATAATAATAATAATAACAATGATTATCATTACCTTTATTACCATCATCATCATTACTATCATTACTTCTACCAACATCATTATTATCATTATTATCATCATTATCACTATGTTATTGTCTTGCAAGGAAAAGTTTAATATTTTCTGCTGTGTGTGTCTGTTTGTGATTTTGTTTTTGATGCAAATATTTAACTGATTATTGCCTAAGTGTAAAGTCATAGCTCGTATATACATTTGAATTAGAATTTCGGTGACTTTCAGGCCTTTCTGTGTCAGTTCTTCCTCCTTTCTCTGATTCCCTCCTTTCCTCCTCGTCGTATCCCATCCTCTATGTCCTCTTTCTCTATGCTTTGTCTCTGTTTATCAGCCCGAATATACATTTAAATTAGAATTTCGGTGATTTTCAGGCCTTTCCGTGTCAGTTCTTCCTCCTTTCTCTAATTCCCTCCTTTCCTCCTCGTATCCCATCCTCTATGTCCTCTTTCTCTATGCTTTGTCTCTGTTTATCACCCCCTTACTTTGTCATACGTTCCGCTATCTCTCTTTGTTACAGGTTATAAGCCGATTTCTGACACTAAATGGGGCAAGGGAAATCATCTGTTTTTCGTAAGTGTGGACTTCTGGGCTGTGAGAATTAGAGGGAAGATTGCAAGGAGAAATAGCTTTGTTTATGATTATCTATCTATCTGTCTGTTTGAAGATTTTGTTTATTTCTTTATTGTTTTATCTCTTATTTCTATTTTTATGGATGTATGTTATCTGTGAAACCGCCAGGTAATTTTAGAAGGGATACATCTTTGTTTGTCTATAATTATCTATCTATCTGTCTATTTGAAGATTTTATTTATTTCTTTATTGCTTTATCTGTCATTTCTATTTTTATGAATGTATGTTATCTGTGAAACCGCCAAGTAATTTTAGAAGGGATGCATCTTTGTTTGTCTATAATTATCTATCTATCTGAAGATTTTATTGATTTCTTTATTGCTTTATCTCTTATTTATATGTTTATGAATGTATGTTATATGTATGTTAGCTGTGAAACCGCCATGTTATTTTAGAAGGAATACATCTTTGTTTGTCTATAATTATCTATCTATCTGTCTATTTGAAGATTTTATTTATTTCTTTATTGCTTTATCTGTCATTTCTATTTTTATGAATGTATGTTATCTGTATGTTATCTGTGAAACCGCCATGTTATTTTAGAAGGAATACATCTTTGTTTGTCTATAATGATCTATCTGTCTATTTGAAGATTTTATTTACTTATTTCTTTATAACTTTATCTTTTATTTCTATTTTTATGTATGTTTGTTATCTGTATGTTATCTGTGAATTCGCCAAGTAATTTTAGAAGGGATGCATCTTTGTTTGTCTATCATTATCTATCTATCTGTCTATCTGAACATCTTATTTACTTATTTCTTTATTGCTTTATCTCTTATTTCTATCTTTATGAATGTATGTTATCTGTGAAACCGCCATGTAATTTTAAAAGGGATGCATCTTTGTTTGTCTATAATTATCTATCTATCTGTCTATTTGAAGATTTTATTTATCTCCTTATTGCTTTATCTTTTATTTCTATTTTTATGTATGTTTGTTATCTGTATGTTATCTGTGAATTCACCAAGTAATTTTAGAATGAATATATCTTTGTTTGTCTACAATTATAGATATATTTATTTGAAGATTTTTTTTAAACAATTCTTTTATTTATAGGAGGTCGAATATACCTTTGAAATCTCTGGGTAATATAATAATGAAAACATCTTTGATTGTCCACAACTATCTATCTATCTATTTTAAAATGTTTTTATAATAGGATGTCTGTGAGTTATCTCTAAAATCTCTTGGTAACATTACAAGGAAAATGTATTTCAGATTTTTTTTCCTTTTTTTTTACTATTCAAAAAAGAAACGCCTTCTTAATCATTTTTCTTAGAAGGGCGGATGTTTGCGAGTTATTTCTGAAATCTTTATGAAGAGTCTATGTTTAGGTTACGTTGGGTATGATGAAACAGCTGATCATGACGAAAAAAAATGATGTGTCTTCTTAATCATTTTCATTACATTCGGATCATTTCTTTCTCATTCGGTAGTTCATTCCTTGCATTAGGAATGTCGTTTTCTATCTATTTATCTATGAATGCAAATATATGCATATGCATATATATATGCGCATACATACACACATGCATACTTACATACATACATACATGCCTATATACATGCACATACATGCATACATACATACATACATACATACATACAATATATATATATATATATATATATATATATATATATATATATATATATATATATATATATATATATATTATATATATATATATATATACATATATATATATATATATATATATATATATATATATATATATATATATATATATATATATATATATATATATATATATATATATATATATATATATATATATATATATATATATATATATATATATATATATATATATATATATATATATATATATATATATATATATATATATATATATATATATATATCTATCTATCTATCTATCTATATCTATATGTATATATATATATATATATATATATATATATATATATATATATATATATGTATATATATATATATATATATATATATATATATATATATATATATATATATATATATTATATATATATATATATGTATACATACATACATATATATATATATATATATATATATATATATATATATATATATATATATATATATATATATTATACACACACACACAACACACACACACACACACACACACACACAGACACACACACACACACACACACACACACACATACACACACACATATACATAAATGTGTGTGTATACGGCATATACATGTGCGCAAACAAGTAGTTCCCAGATGCAAACCCAACCTCATCAGGTGGCAACACCGCTTCCACTCCAGCGAAACCTGATATGTTCATCGACTCATATTCAGTGATATTGCAACTCCAGCAAAGGTACATGTGGCGCACTCATACTATAATGAGGTTGCGTGTGTTAGAACTCTACACTCTACAACGCTCTACAACAACAATTGTGTGAAAGTAGAGGTACACAGACATTCTACGAATATCATTTCTGAGTTTAGATATTAATTCGTCTGACTACTGGATTTTTTTTTTTTTTTTAATGGAAGGGTTTGTTCCCTTTCACACAAGACGACCTAGAAAAGAATAACAATGTGAACGAAACTATATCAGTAAGATTCGTTGACAAAAAAAAAAAAAAAAAAAAAAAAAAAAAAAAAAAAAAAAAAAAAAAAACATTGGCAGTGCTAAATACATTTCGTGACTTTCCTCCTTTTGGTGAATATTCAAATGAGATTTACACATTCTGAATATTCTAGATCTCTAATCTGTTTTTGATTTTGAGGTAAATTTATGGAAAGACGAAAAAACAAAATGTGTTCATCGTAATTTCTAATTTATGTGTTTTTTTTTTTTTTATTTTTTTATTTATTTTTTTTTTTTTGGTAAATTGTGAAATGTGTAAAAAATCATCTGTTTTGACGAGATTGTCATTTCCTGTTGCTATTACCTGTTGATACGTTTTAATAAAGTGTACCTTTGATGTTATTTTGAAAGGCGTGTGTACACTTTAAGGTGATTAAGAACACTAATTACCGGAGATCCTGGTTCATTATCCGTGAGACAAGAAGTTCAAATATGAGGATTTTTTTTTTTGATATCAACAATATAATCGTAAACTTCATCATCACTGGTATCATTATTACTGTCAGCATCATAGCCATCATCATTATCATCATGATCATTAATACCATCATCTTCATCATTATCACCATCACCACTATGATCATGATTATCACCATCATCGCAACCATTATCGTTATCTTCATCACAACCACTACCACCACTATAATCATCATAATCACCATCATCATTATTATCATCACCATCATCTTCATCCTCATCCCCATCCTCCTCCTCATCATCACCATCATCATCGTCATCCTCATCATAACCACCATATCCATCGTCATCCCCATCACCATCATTATCATCACTATTATCATCATCATCATCATCATCACTGTCATCCTCATCCTCACCATATCCATCGTCATCACCATCACCATCCTCATCATCCTCACCATATCCATCGTCATCACCATCCTCCTCATCCTCACCATACCCATCGTCATCACAACCACCATCACGAAACGATTGAGACAGCATCAAGACGATATGATGACGTCATCAAGGTCTGGCTGCCACAATAACAAATCTCGTAAAGACAAACATGTTTTCTTCTTCTTTAAAGTCGATCTTTTATTCAGTACCTGATGGGATTTTCGGCCTTATTGCTGCCGGGTCGGTTTAGGGGTTTAGGAAAGGAGGTAGGGAGAGGGGAGATAAGAGAGAGGATGAAGAAGAAGAAAAAGGAAGAGAGAGGGGAGATAGGAGAGGGGAATCAGAGGAAGAGAAAGGAAGGGAGAAAGAAAATAGGAGAGGGGAAGGGGAGAAGAAAAGTGAGGATGGATAGAGAGAGAACAGGAAGAGAGAGAGAGAGAGAGAGAGAGAGAGAGAGAGAGAGAGAGAGAGAGAGAGAGAGAGAGAGAGAGAGAGAGAGAGAGAGAGAGAGAGAGAGAGAGGGGGGGGGGAGAAGAGAGAGGAGAGAGAGAGAGAGAGAGAGAGAGAGAGAGAGAGGAGAGAGAGGAGAGAGAGAGAGAGAGAGAGAGAGAGAGAGAGAGAGAGAGAGAGAGAGAGAGGAGAGAGAAGAGAGGAGAAGAGAGAGAGAGAGAGAGAGAGAGAGAGAGAGAGAGAGAGAGAGAGAGAGAGAGAGAGAGAGAGAGAGAGAGAGAGAGAGAGAGAGAGAGAGAGAGAGAGAGAGGAGAGAGAGAGAGAGAGAGGAGAGAGGAGAGAGAGAGAGAGAGAGAGAGAGAGAGAGAGAGAGGGAGGGAGAGAGGAGAGAGAAAGAGAGAGAAGAGAGAGAGAGAGAGAGAGAGAGAGAGAGAGAGAGAGAGAGAGAGAGAGAGAGAGAGAGAGAGGAGAGAGAGAGAGAGAGAGAGAG
>NW_020868355.1:96010-111010 GCF_003789085.1 Penaeus vannamei
TTAGGGAGAGTGGGTGTCGTCGCTCGTTCCTTTGGTCTTGTATACACGTCGCCGAAGAACCAGAGGACGGTGTAGGCTCGTGGGTGTCCTGGTAGTGTAGGATGGGGACGAGGATAAGGCTACGGCGGAAATGGATATGGATTTTTCTACACATATACAAACAGCTAATCAATTTCTTTTTATCTTTTCAACATCTCTAGCTCTATCTCTATCTCTGTCTCTCTCTTATTTTCCATCCCTGATTCTCCCTTCTTTAAAGATACTCGCGTCACTACCCTACCGGATTTCCTTGAAACCAAGCTTCCTCTACCCACTTGAAACAAAAGGAATTTCTTAGTCTACGCACGGAGGAAGTCACCACAACACTTCCCGAGTGAGGTAACGTGATCAATGTCGCCTACCTACAGAAAAGCCTATGCAAAGAAAAACACAATACCGTATTTCTTCCACAAAAGCCTATGATGACCACTCAGAGTTATCTTTCAAATGGAGAGCTACCTCTGATTGAAATTGGAATCTCTCGTCTGCTGGAATCAGTGGAATTCCTAGTCATCTGGAATAGCAGTCGTCTGTATTGTTTTGAGGTGATCGATTATCGAAGATAAAATTACATTGCAACATTTCCGTGGATATATTTTCACGCACATATATACAAAAATATTACACGCACATGCACACGCATACACACACACACACATACACACACACGCGCGCACATACATACACAGTGTTATCAGCTTTCACTTCTAACGCTTCCTTTGGTTACAAAATTCTCAAGGACTAAAAATACCTTTACGCGTGTACCGCTTCACTTACCGCTTCACTTACCGACTTACCAAATAGACAAAGAATACCTCATGATTCCTTCACAACGGTCACTATCTACTCTCAAAGCTGCGTGGCGTCTTTCTCCTTACTCTTCTTGGTACCTACATTCCTTGGCCTCTCTCAGGATTTAGTCGCTCGCGCTTGCAGGATTTCGCCTGCGACCAAGAAGGACCAGGATGGCCAGCAACTGATCCTACTTGAAGACGTCCTTGTTCTTCCTTCAGTAGAATCTCTTTCTTGGTGATCCTTGTCTAAATCTAGCAGATTATCCCCCTCCTACTGATCCTTCTGTGAGGTCTATTTCATTCTGTTTAGTAAGATGTTTCTATACCCAGACATTCCTCATTGTGTTGGCTTAATAAAAAAATAAATAAATAAATAAATAAATAATAGAAAATAAAATACAGCTCTAGGAAATGAAACTTATTTTAAGAATAGATGAATCAACTTTATTCCCTCGATCGCTTTGGTAATGTTTTGGTTTGAAGATCACAAAGTAGTCTAAAAGTAGTTCCTCGATGGAGGCGCCGCAGCTGCCGCCTGCCTCTGGAACGTGTTGAAGAACTCCTGCTTGGCGGCGGCGACTTCGGGGGTGTCGGCGACCTGGGGGGCGGAGCCTGGGAGTCCGGCGGGGACGGTGGCTGCCACGGGGCCGGTCCACTTGGGCTGGACTGGGGCGGCACGAACCGCTGGAGCAGGGCTGTAGGCCGGGGCGAAGGAGGGAACGGCAGGCGCTGCACCAGCTGTGGCCCTGACCTGGGCGTTGTAGGCGTTGAGGAAGGCGGTGCGGGCGGCAGCCACCTCGTGGGTGTCGCCCACGGGGGTGATGGTGGTGTCGACGCCGGCGGGGACGGGGCAGCCACGGGTCCATACCACTGGGGCTGGGCGGCGGGCGAGGGGCGGTGGGCGGCGGGCGCGGGGCGGTGGATGGCCTGCTGGGGAGTGGCAGCAACCTGAGCAGCACGGAAGCTCTGGAAGAAGCGTGCTTTCTCAGCCTGCACTTCGGGCGTGTCCTGGATGAAGGGGACAGCCGAGCACACTCCCAACACTGCCAGAAGAACCTGCGAACAAAGCTTCGTCTCTTACAATCACTCAAACGCACACACATGCACATGAACTTTTCCTTATCATACATCACATCCTTATTTCTTTTACGAAAAGAATTTAATCAAAAAGAAATCATAGTTTGAGGTGTAATTGCCAGCTTAAATCTCCTTTTTATCTATCTTAGTGAACACATGCTGCAACTGATTACCAGAACCCTCATGTTGTTTTCCTGATCGAAGACCCAACTGCACTGAGCCAAGAATCCCTCTGCCTTTATATACACGAAACGAAGGTCAGGCAAAGTCAGCGAGGCAAAGAACAGCCAACTCTTCTTGTGCTTTCCTGCTTGGCCACATCCTCAGACGTGGTCCAGTTTGAAGCACTTTTTTTATCTACGGTGTTATAAACGGTAATTACAGGAAAGAACATCTTGTTTCACGCCAGGAAAACACTGGAGGATGTATATAACATAACATTGGCTTTACCGTTCGTTAACTGTTATCATAACCAATGGAAATAGAAGCAATATTAGTTTAATTTGTTATTCTGTGATGTATATTTATGTGTCTGTGGATCAGTTGGAAAGTACAATCAAATCAAACAATTAAGGTCATATTTACATAGGTTTCCTAAATGAATTAGCCATTAATCACTATCTGTTCATACTTGTTTTAGAAAAAAGAAAAGAAAAGGAAGGAGCCTGATACATTTCATTTTTCACTGAACCACAAATCATACAAACGCTGCATTTAGTAATAAAAAAGTAGCTCTGTTTAGATTTTTTCACCCCAAAATAAGGGAGTTTAAGATGAAAAAGAAAGAAGATCCATTTAAGATCACCAATTTAATTTTTCATTCGATCACAAACCTGATCCATTTCTTTTTCATTAACCACAAGCTTGCAAACACTGCATTTTGTAGTAAAAAAAAAAATGTTGCTCTGTTTTACCATTCTTTGGTTCTGTTTAGATTCTTTCGCTCCAAAATAAGGGAGTTAAGATATTTTCTAATTCATTTTCCCTTATAAGGAGAGCGTCTACATAACGCTTCTATACTTGGCCATCAACAATGCAAGTCATACATAGAAATCATATACCAGACATGAGTGTAACATAAATCCCGTTAAAAGATTATATCATATAGATCATCCCTATAACTACAGACAAGCACACAGGCATTACATTTTGCAGAAATAGGTTTGGAATTGGTGTTGCAATAATCTTTTAATTGTTTCGATTCATTTATATTTCTAATTCACCTTATTTTATGAGCGCTTAAATAGCATTTGTGTAATTAGAATAACATGTAACAAGTGTAAGTATAAGCATAAACAAGAACATGTAACAAGTGTGAGTAATTCGTAAATTTCACGTTAATTAATAACTTAATATCTGATTTAGTCAAATATTCCTGCAAGCCTGTACTCTCACGTATCCTTAATCTTGCTCTATACTCTGTAGGCACAGATATCCAGACAAATAAAACGTATACATTCTATCTGTTACTGTACCCTCTACAGTGTTATTTGTATGTTTGATATTCTATCTATCGCACTATCGATCTCTCTCTCTCTCTCTCTCTCTCTCTCTCTCTCTCTCTCTCTCTCTCTCTCTCTCTCTCTCTCTCTCTCTCTCTCTCTCTCTCTCTCTCTCTCTATATTTGTCAGTTAATCTCTTTCTGCCTCGTTCTATCCATCTATATATCCATCGCTATGTCTATCTACCTAGTTAGCTGTCTTCTTAATCAGTCTGTCCACTCGCCTTTCTCTTTGTTTGTCTATCCCTATGTCTTTCTACTTACCTATCTATCTATCTATCTATCTATATATATATCTATATATATATATATCTATATATATCTTCTGTATAAATCTATCTACGTCTATATAGTGTATATGCGTGTGTCCATATTAAACAGCAAGGGGTAATTTAAAAACAAAATAAGTAAATTGCATTTATTTCTCATAAATTAAGATTTTAGAAGTAGTTCCTTGATGGAGGCGCCGCAGCTGCCGCCTGCCTCTGGAACGTGTTGAAGAACTCCTGCTTGGCGGCGGCGACTTCGGGGGTGTCGGCGACCTGGGGGGCGGAGCCTGGGAGTCCGGCGGGGACGGTGGCTGCCACGGGGCCGGTCCACTTGGGCTGGACTGGGGCGGCAGGAACCGCTGGAGCAGGGCTGTAGGCCGGGGCGAAGGAGGGAACGGCAGGCGCTGCACCAGCTGTGGCCCTGACCTGGGCGTTGTAGGCGTTGAGGAAGGGTGCGGGCGGCAGCCACCTCGTGGGTGTCGCCCACGGGGGTGATGGTGCGTCGACGCCGGCGGGGACGGTGGCAGCCACGGGTCCATACATGGGGCTGGGCGGCGGGCGAGGGGGCGTGGGCGGCGGGCGGGGCGGTGGATGGCCTGCTGGGGAGTGGCAGCAACCTGAGCAGCACGGAAGCTCTGGAAGAAGCGTGCTTTCTCAGCCTGCACTTCGGGCGTGTCCTGGATGAAGGGGACAGCCGAGCACACTCCCAACACTGCCAGAAGAACCTGCGAACAAAGCTTCGTCTCTTACAATCACTCAAACGCACACACATGCACATGAACTTTTCCTTATCATACATCACGTCCTTATTTCTTTTACGAAAAGAATTTAATCAAAAAAAATCATAGTTTGAGGTGTAATTGCCAGCTTAAATCTCCTTTTTATCTATCTTAGTGAACACATGCTGCAACTGATTACCAGAACCCTCATGTTGTTTTCCTGATCGAAGACCCAACTGCACTGAGCCAAGAATCCCTCTGCCTTTATATACACGAAACGAAGGTCAGGCAAAGTCAGCGAGGCAAAGAACAGCCAACTCTTCTTGTGCTTTCCTGCTTGGCCACATCCTCAGACGTGGTCCAGTTTGAAGCACTTTTTTTATCTACGGTGTTATAAACGGTAATTACAGGAAAGAACATCTTGTTTCACGCCAGGAAAACACTGGAGGATGTATATAACATAATATTGGCTTTACCGTTCGTTAACTGTTATCATAACCAATGGAAATAGAAGCAATATTAGTTTTATTTGTTATTCAGTGATGTATATTTATGTGTCTGTGGATCAGTTGGAAAGTACAATCAAATCAAACAATTAAGGTCATATTTACATAGGTTTCCTAAATGAATTAGCCATTAATCACTATCTGTTCATACTTGTTTTAGAAAAAAAAAAAAAAGGGAAGGAGCCTGATCCATTTCATTTTTCACTGAACCACAAATCATACAAACGCTGCATTTAGTAAAAAAAGTAGCTTTGTTTAGATTCTTTCACCCAAAAATAAGGGAGTTTAAGATGAAAAGAAAGAAAGAACCTGATCCATTTAATTTTTCATTCGATCACAAAGCAATTTAATTTTCATTCGATCACAAACCTGATCCATTTCATTTTTCATTAACCCACCAAGCTTGCAAACACTGCATTTTGTAGTAAAAAAAAAAAAAAATGCTCTGTTTTACCATTCTTTGGTTCTGTTTAGATTCTTTCGCTCCAAAATAAGGGAGTTAAGATATTTTCTAATTCATTTTCCCTTATAAGGAGAGCGTCTACATAACGCTTCTATACTTGGCCATCAACAATGCAAGTCATACATAGAAATCATATACCAGACATGAGTACAACATAAATCCCGTTAAAAGATTATATCATATAGATCATCCCTATAACTACAGACAAGCACACAGGCATTACATTTTGCAGAAATAGGTTTGGAATTGGTGTTGCAATAATCTTTTAATTGTTTCGATTCATTTATATTTCTAATTCACCTTATTTTATGAGCGCTTAAATAGCATTTGTGTAATTAGAATAACATGTAACAAGTGTAAGTATAAGCATAAACAAGAACATGTAACAAGTGTGAGTAATTCGTAAATTTCACGTTAATTAATAACTTAATATCTGATTTAGTCAAATATTCCTGCAAGCCTGTACTCTCACGTATCCTTAATCTTGCCCTATACTTTGCACGCACAGATATCCAGACAAACAAAACATATACACTCTATCTGATACAGTTCCCCTCTATAGTGTTATCTGCATGTTTGTCAATCTGTCTATCGCTCTATCGATCCGCTTTCCTTTATTTCTCTATCACTTTTTTTAGTCAGCATCTCTCTCCTATCTATCCATATTCATCGCTCTGTAATCTATCTATTTAGTTATCTGTCTTTTTATCAATCTGTCCACCCACCTTTCTCTTCATTCTATCCATATGTTTTTTTGCTTATCTGTCTGTCTAGACACACACACACACTATAATATATATATATATATATATATATATATATATATATATATATATATATGTGTGTGTGTGTGTGTGTGTGTGTGTGTGTGTGTGTGTGTGTGTGTGTGTGTGTGTGTATCAATCTTTCTGTATAAATCTATCTACATCTATATAGTGTATATGCGTGTGTTCATATGTATGCATATGCGTTTACATGTATGTTTATAGACCATTGATTTGTATGTATGTTTATGCAATCATTTGATAAGGATTATGTGAGATTAATCGATGAACAACTCATCAATCCTAGTAATTACCAGAACATTCATTTCATATAAGTGATCAAAACAGAACATTTTGAACAGTTATAGACTGGTTAGAAGATACCTGAACGTTTTTGTAGAGAAAAGGAATCGAGCAGTATTAAACACTAAGGAGTAATTCAAAGGCAAAATACGTAATTAGCATTTATTCCTCATAAATTAAGATTTTTAGAAGTAGTTCCTTGATGGAGGCGCCGCAGCTGCCGCCTGCCTCTGGAACGTGTTGAAGAACTCCTGCTTGGCGGCGGCGACTTCGGGGGTGTCGGCGACCTGGGGGGCGGAGCCTGGGAGTCCGGCGGGGACGGTGGCTGCCACGGGGCCGGTCCACTTGGGCTGGACTGGGGCGGCAGGAACCGCTGGAGCAGGGCTGTAGGCCGGGGCGAAGGAGGGAACGGCAGGCGCTGCACCAGCTGTGGCCCTGACCTGGGCGTTGTAGGCGTTGAGGAAGGCGGTGCGGGCGGCAGCCACCTCGTGGGTGTCGCCCACGGGGGTGATGGTGCCGTCGACGCCGGCGGGGACGGTGGCAGCCACGGTCCATACCACTGGGGCTGGGCGGCGGGCGAGGGGCGGTGGGCGGCGGGCGGGGGGCGGTGGATGGCCTGCTGGGGAGTGGCAGCAACCTGAGCAGCACGGAAGCTCTGGAAGAAGCGTGCTTTCTCAGCCTGCACTTCGGCGTGTCCTGGATGAAGGGGACAGCCGAGCACACTCCCAACACTGCCAGAAGAACCTGCGAACAAAGCTTCGTCTCTTACAATCACTCAAACGCACACACATGCACATGAACTTTTCCTTATCATACATCACATCCTTATTTCTTTTACGAAAAGAATTTAATCAAAAAGAAATCATAGTTTGAGGTGTAATTGCCAGCTTAAATCTCCTTTTTATCTATCTTAGTGAACACATGCTGCAACTGATTACCAGAACCCTCATGTTGTTTTCCTGATCGAAGACCCAACTGCACTGAGCCAAGAATCCCTCTGCCTTTATATACACGAAACGAAGGTCAGGCAAAGTCAGCGAGGCAAAGAACAGCCAACTCTTCTTGTGCTTCCCTGCTTGGCCACATCCTCAGACGTGGTCCAGTTTGAAGCACTTTTTTTATCTACGGTGTTATAAACGGTAATTACAGGAAAGAACATCATGTTTCACGCCAGGAAAACACTGGAGGAATATAACATAATATTGGCTTTACCGTTCTTAACTGTTATCATCATAACCAATGGAATAGAAGCAATTTAGTTTAATTTGTTATTCTGTGATGTATATTTTATGTGTCTGTGGATCAGTTGGAAAGTACAATCAAATCAAACATTAAGGTCATATTACATAGGTTTGCTAAATGAATTAGCCATTAATCACTATCTGTTCATACTTGTTTTAGAAAAAAAAAGGGGAAGGAGCCTGATACATTTCATTTTTCACTGAACCACAAATCATACAAACGCTGCATTTAGTAATAAAAAAGTAGCTCTGTTTAGATTTTTTCACCCCAAAATAAAGGAGTTAAGATGAAAAGAAAGAAAGAACCTGATCCATTTCATTTTTCATTCGATCACAAAGCAATTTAATTTTCATTCGATCACAAACCTGATCCATTTCATTTTTCATTGAACCACTAAGCTTGCAAACACTGCATTTTGTAGTAAAAAAAAAAATGTTGCTCTGTTTTACCATTCTTTGGTTCTGTTTAGATTCTTTCGCTCCAAAATAAGGGAGTTAAGATATTTTCTAATTCATTTTCCCTTATAAGGAGAGCGTCTACATAACGCTTCTATACTTGGCCATCAACAATGCAAGTCATACATAGAAATCATATACCAGACATGAGTACAACATAAATCCCAAGTTAAAAGATTATATCATATAGATCATCCCTATAACTACAGACAAACACACAGGCATTACATTTTGCAGAAATAGGTTTGGAATTGGTGTTGCAATAATCTTTTTAATTTTTTTTCGATTCATTTTTATTTCTAATTCACCTTATTTTATGAGCGCTTAAATAGCATTTGTGTAATTAGAATAACATGTAACAAGTGTAAGTATAAGCATAAACAAGAACATGTAACAAGTGTGAGTAATTCGTAAATTTCACGTTAATTAATAACTTAATATCTGATTTAGTCAAATATTCCTGCAAGCCTGTACTCTCACGTATCCTTAATCTTGCTCTGTACTCTGTAGGCACAGATATCCAGACACAAATAAAACGTATACATTCTATCTGTTACTGTACCCTCTACAGTGTTATTTGTATGTTTGATATTCTATCTATCGCACTCGATCGCTCTCTCTCTCTCTCTCTCTCTCTCTCTCTCTCTCTCTCTCTCTCTCTCTCTCTCTCTCTCTCTCTCTCTCTCTCTCTCTCTCTATGTTTGTCAGTTAATCTCTTTCTGCCTCGTTCTATCCATCTATATATCCATCGCTATGTCTATCTTCCTAGTTAGCTGTCTTTTAATAAATCTGTCCACTCGCCTTTCTCTTTATTTGTCTGTCCCTATGTCTTTCTACTTATCTACTCTAGACTACACATACATATGGATAATATATATTATATAACATATGTATGTATGTATATCAATCTTTCTGTATAAATCTATCTACATCTATATAGTGTATATGCGTGTGTCCATATTAAACAGCAAGGGGTAATTTAAAAACAAAATAAGTAAATTGCATTTATTTTTCATAAATTAAGATTTTAGAAGTAGTTCCTTGATGGAGGCGCCGCAGCTGCCGCCTGCCTCTGGAACGTGTTGAAGAACTCCTGCTTGGCGGCGGCGACTTCGGGGGTGTCGGCGACCTGGGGGCGGAGCCTGGGAGTCCGGCGGGACGGTGGCTGCCACGGGGCCGGTCCACTTTGGCTGGACTGGGGCGGCAGGAACCGCTGGAGCAGGGCTGTAGGCCGGGCGAAGGAGGGAACGGCAGGCGCTGCTCCAGCTGTGGCCCTGACCTGGGCGTTGTAGGCGTTGAGGAAGGCGGTGCGGGCGGCAGCCACCTCGTGGTGTCGCCCACGGGGGTGATGGTGCCGTCGACGCCGGGGGACGGTGGCAGCCACGGGTCCATACCACTGGGGCTGGGCGGCGGGCGAGGGGCGGTGGCGGCGGGCGGGGGGCGGTGGATGGCCTGCTGGGAGTGGCAGCAACCTGAGCAGCACGGAAGCTCTGGAAGAAGCGTGCTTTCTCAGCCTGCACTTCGGGCGTGTCCTGGATGAAGGGGACAGCCGAGCACACTCCCAACACTGCCAGAAGAACTGCGAACGAAGATATGCATTTTGAGAGTCAGTCCAATTACTCAGAACACACACAACACACACACACCACACACACACACACACACACACACACACACACACACACACATATATATATATAATATATATAATATATATATATATATATATATATATATATATATATATATATATATATATAAGATAGATAGATAGATAGATATATAAGTGTGTGTGAGGGTGTATGTGTGTGTATTACATATATATGTATATGCCTGTGTGTGTGCGCGTACATTTTTTATTCCCTTATTTATATATACATATATATATACATATCTACGTATATACATAGGCAGAAAAGTAGATACATAGATATATACATATAGGTATAGATATACAAATATATATATTCATAAATATATAGACATTCATATATATAGATAGAGAAATAAATACATTTTAGATACATATGTATATATATATATATATATATATATATATATATATATATATATATATATCATATTATATATATATATATATATATATATATATATATATATATATATATATATATATATATATATATATACATGTATGTATGTATGTATGTATATACATATATATCATAAACATACGTGTGTGTATATATGTCTGTATGTATATACAGGTATGCGTTATACATATATACATATTCATATATATATTCATATGTCTATAGATATCATAAAACTATATCACACACGATATGAGATCACGGTAATGAATCACAATTTACGAAATTTCCTGGTCAACACCACGTAATCATTTCAAAAGGAAAGTATCGTGCATCTAAACGTTTAATTGAATGGTTTACCAGAGCTCTCATGTTTATTATCCTGATCAAAGACCCCAACTGCAGCAAGTCTAGAATACTGCTGCCTTTATATACATGGTACGAAGGTCAAAGCCAAGTAAGTGAATCTGATGCTTACCAGCTGTGCCACATCCACCGCTGTGTTATATTTTGTGATGTTTTTTCTCGTTTTTTTTTTTTTTTTTTTTTTTTTTTAGGGGGGGGCGTGGCTTTGAAATTATGGTAATTAGAGGAAAAGATGACGTAAGGATGATCTAGTGAAAGTTGATGGATGAAAGGAAGAGTTTGTTGCCGTGTCTGATTCCTGTTATCGTTATCACTAGAAACCGTAAAAAAGTAGTCATGATTTTTACTATATTTATGACGTATCATTTGACGAGAATCTGCTTCCTGGTTTATGATATTGTTTATAATCATTATATTTTCTGGATCCTTACGTTCATTAAAATCAAAATTGCAAAAAAAGAAAGAAAGAAAGAAGAAAGAAAAAAAAAGATGCGAAGAAATATATACTATAGATATTCAGGAAATTTAATGTTCTTATAATATTAGCATCGTCACCATTACAGTTATATCGATTACATTATATAATAATGAGGATAGTGATAATTCTGATGCTATTGATGGTGATATTGATAATATGGACAATGATGATAATGATAAGAAGTACAGCATTAAGGATAATATTTGATAGCAGTAATGATGATGATAATGACGATGAAATCATAACAACAATAATAATCTAAATTACATTATCAATAATAGTAATGATAATAATGATAGTAATAATAATAATGGTGATGATAATAGCAATAATCATAATGATAAAAATTATGATAATAATCATGATAATGATAATGATGATAATCATGATTATCATTATTACAATCATTATTATCATTACTATTACTGATAATGCAATTTAGATTATCATTACCCCTTTTAGATCACTCTTCATAAAACATATTAAACTCTTAGGGAATGAGTATGACTCTATCGGAATCTGCAGTCGAATGGGGTATAAAAATTGCATTATTTAGACATGATATCAAAAGTGGGCGATTTCAGCTGAAATGTGTAAAGTAAAAACGGGAAAAAAGTGAAGTTTTTTGTTCACTTCAGTAAAGGTTGTTTATAATGGACGGATGAGGAAATGAGGATGTGATGATGAGGATGGTGATGATGATGGTAATAATGATGATGATGATAATGATGGTAATGATGATGATATGATGATGAATAATAATGATGTGATGATGGTAATAATGATAATGAGGATGATAATGATGGATAATGATGATAATGATGGAATAGAGGGTGATGATAATGATGATGGTAATGATGGTGATGATGATGATGGTAATATTGATGATGAAGATGGGGATGGTGATGGTAATGATGATGGGGATGGGGATTATGATTTTAATTAATGATGATGGGGATAGTGGGGATGGTAATGATGATGATGAGACGATGATGATAATATTGAAGGTGATGATATCGCTGATGATGAATATCTTGATATTGGGGATATGATGAGGACGATAATAATAATGATAATAAAGACAATAGTGAAGATCAAATATAATAGCAATCAAATCATCACAAAATAAATGATAATCATGATAATAATAGTAAAAATTATAATAATAGTAATCACAAGAATGGTAATAAGAATACTAGAGATGAAAATAACAATAATGATGGTGATGATAATGTTTATAATGATAATGATAATAATAATAATAATAATAATAATAATAATAATAATAATAATAATAATATAATAATAATAATAATGAATGATAATGATGATAATGATAATAATATAATAATCATCAATAAAGTAACAATAATAATGATGATAATGATAATGATGAAAAAAATACAATGATAATGATAATGATAATGATGAAAAAAATACAAAGATAATGATAATTTTAATGATGAAAAAATACAAGATAATGATAATGGTAATAGCAACAATAATTATAACGATGATAATGGTAGTTATAACGATTGTTATGCTAAGAATAACAATAGTGGTAATAACAATATTGATTATAATGATGATAAAAATGATAATGATGAAGATAATAACAGTTAAATGATAATGATGATACCAACACTGCTATCGATAGAAATGATAAATAAGAATAACAAAAAAGAACGATAATAAAATAAATTTCCAGTTGCACATTAAATTGACAAGACATTTAATTTATGCGTCTTTTTGTTCGGTTACGATAGTGGGTCTATTTATTCATTAAATCATTAAGAATTGTTTCTGAATTTCTCATTCGCTCTCCCTTGGTATCATTTCTCTCCTCTCTCTCTCTCTCTTCTCTCTCTCTCTCTTCTCTCTCTCTTCTCTCTCTCTCTCTCTCTCTCTTCTCTCTCTCTTTCTCTTTCTCTCTCTCTCCTCTCTCTCTCTCTCTTTTTTTCATCTATCTCCCTCACTCTCATTCTTTCTGTCCTTCATCTCTCTTCCAGTATTTGCGATGGTATACAGACGCACGCACACATATATGTGTGAGTGTGTGTGTGTGTGTGTGTGTGTACATGTAGATACATAGATACATAGATAGATAGATGTGGGTGTGTCTATGTATGTTGAATGGAAAAAACACTCTACCGTGTTGATACTTATAGTAGAAAACCCCACAATGCACAAACTAGATTTATTTAAGAAACTGAGACAACAGTTTCGGAACCGTCCAAAGTCCGTCTTACGACCTGAAGATGGAATCGAGACGATTCCGAAACTGTTGTCTCACTTTCCTCATTAAATCTAGTTTGTGCAATTGTGTTTTTTTCTACCATATGTATGTATGTGTGTACACCGCACACACATAAACACGCACACACACAAACACACACACACACACACACAACACACACACACACACACACACACACACACACACCACACACACACCACACACACACACACACACACACGCTCACACACACATACATACACACACACACACACACAACACACACACACACACACACCACACATATATATATATTATATATTATATAATATTATATATTATATATATTATATATATATGCATATGTATATATATATATATATATATATATATTATATATATATATATATATATATATATATATATATATATGTACACACACACACACACACACACACACACACACACACACACACACACACACACACACACATACATTATATATATATATATATTATATATATTTATATATATATATATATATATATATATATATATATATATAATTTACCAGTCAAAATTATCCTTTTAATTATGCTTTTTTATGATAACCAAATAAAAGTTTCACAGATAACAGCTCGCTGTAAATAGTCAAAGAACTTGCAAGAAATAATTTTAGAGAAATTAATTTAATCGATCTTGGAAATATCGCTAAAATCATCGAAAAACTATATGAATTTTGTATATATACGAGTTTTATCCATTAGAATTGGTCATGGCAAAGGGAATGATATATATAATGTGTGGCATCTACTTCGGTTTAGAGCTTACACCAAGTTTTGTAAAAGACCCGATTTCCGAATTCCACTACTTGGGTATCAGTATTCACGGTGAGATATGTCTAAACAATCTCTCTTCATGGTAATTACTATCTCATTTCTAATTACTGAAATAATGATTTTGTGAATTGCGTTTTGCAGGTTTGTTGCTGTGGGTTCTCCCGAGAGGTAGGGTGTGGTCGAATACTGTTTAACCATCTATTGATGTTTATCTATTCTAGATCTTTATTTTCTCATTGGGGAGCATTCTTATATGTAGTATTTAATAACTAGTAAGTCTATTCTTGTGTTACAAAGGCGAAAATAGGCCTATATAATATCAAAACACTATCCCATTATCTCCCGAGTGAGGTGCAGATCGGTAAGGAGATCCACTGTTGTGTGCTTTCCTTTGTTTTGCAGTCCTACTATTTTCATGCAGAAGACTAACAGCTTATGGACAGTAATATCAGACTGCATTTGATGGATGTGAGCTTTTTCGGTGATGCTGGGTTTCTGCTTTCGTTAGATTTTCCATTTTGTACACCACGAGGTGACTTGTGAAACACTGCCACTGGAAGAAAATCATGGCTGTGAAATCTGTTTAACTTACTGAAGGGTTGGTAGAAATTATCATGGTTGAATGAAAACCAAGCTGGACAATACAAATTTATTTCAGTGTTTAATTCCGATATCTTCTTCCGATCTAAAACTGATTATCACAGTGTGGCCTAATAGTAGTTGCGCGAAGGAGGCGCCGCAGCTGCCGCCTGCCTCTGGAACGTGTTGAAGAACTCCTGCTTGGCGGCGGCGACTTCGGGGGTGTCGGCGACCTGGGGGGCGGAGCCTGGGAGTCCGGCGGGCACGGTGGCTGCCACGGGGCCGGTCCACTTGGGCTGGACTGGGGCGGGCTGGT
>NW_020868355.1:116010-118982 GCF_003789085.1 Penaeus vannamei
TGTGAAGGGATGAGACGGTCGGCAAACACCCCTCGAAATTTATGCCGCGCTGTTGCCGAATGGGACAGAGGAGAGACATAGAGAGATGATAAACTGGGCGAGAGAAGGGGGATGGTGGGAGGGGGGAGGAGGGATGGGAGATGAGTTTCGCTTCGATTTAGAGGAGTTTCGTCTTTGCAAGATTATTTTTGGTCCTTACCAGATAGTTTTTGGTCCGGGAGATGATTAGGTCCGGGAGATGACTTTGGTCCTTTAGCAGATGAGTTCTGGTCCGGGAATGGGGGGGGTTGTTCAAAGAGGGATGAATTTTGTTCCCTTGGAGATAATTTTTGGTCCGGAGCTATGGTCCGAGAAATGAGATTTGGTCTGGATCAGGGTTTTTTTTCGGAAGATGAATTTGCTCCGGGAAATGAACAAAGTTCGAAAATGAGAGATGAGATGAAGTTTTGTGTCCGGGAGATGAGTTTTTGGCGGGAGATGAGTGTCGGTCGGGAGATGAGTTTAGGTCCGGGAGATGAGTTTAGGTCCGGAGATGGTTTTTGGTCCGGGAGATGAGTGTCGGTCTGGGAGATGAGTTTAGGTCCGGGAGATGAGTTTTGGTCCGCGGAGATGAGTTTTCCGATGATGACTTTTGGTCCGGGAGAATGAGTTGTCCGGGAGATGAGTTTTGGTCCGGAGATGACTTTTAGTTAGTGAGTTTTGGCCCGGAGAAGACTTTTGATCCGGGAGATGAGATGAGTTTTTGGTCCGGGAGAAGACTTTGGTCCGGGAGATGAAGTTTTTTTTGGTCCGGGAGATGAGTTTTGGTCCGGGTAAATGACTTTCGATCCGGGAGATGACTTTTTTGGTCCGGGAGATGAGTTTTTGATGAGTTTTTCGGCGAGATGATTTTGGTCCGGGAGATACTTTGTGAGTTCCGGTCCGGGAGAATGAGTTTTGGTCCGGGAATTTGGTCCGGGAGATGAGTTTTGGGTCCGGGGGAGATGAGTTTTGGTCCGGGGAGATGAGTTTTGGTTCCGGGAGATGAGTTTTTGGTCCGGGAATGAGTTTTTGAGCCGGGAGTGACTTTAGGTCCGGGAGATGAGTTTTGGTCGGGAGATGCTTTTGAGTCCCGGGAGATGAGTTTTTGAGATCCGGGAGATGATGACTTTTGGTCCGGGGATGACTTTGGTGAGATGACTTTGTCCGGGAGATGAGTTTTGAGCTTTTGGTCCGGGAGATGAGTGTTGGTCCGGGAGATGAGTTTTGGTCCGGGAGATGAGTTTTGGTCCGGGAGATGAGTTTTGGTCCGGGAGATGAGTTTTGGTCCGGGAGAGATTTTCCGGGAGATTTTTGGTCCGGGAGATGACTTTTGGTCCGGGAGATGAGTTTTGACCCAGAAGGAAATGAGATTTGGTCCGTCGAGTTTTGAGACCAAGAGCAGTAGATACAAAAATTCTGGGGCCAACTTTTTATTCGACATATTCGGGTTACTGTAATCTGAAAATTGATTGCTTTATTATATATTGGAAGTCAAATACGAATTCGGTCTTTAAATCTTTTTAGGTTGATTTTTATTCATTTATGCTTCTATATATCTATTTATCTATGTATCTATCTATCTGTCTATTTACGTGATATTCATTCATTCATATATCCACTCACTGTATCTTCCAATCATTTATTAACTAATTTAAGTACTCGGCTTGTACTAAATTAGTGTCCATGGCTTGATAGAAGATATAATAAGGAGAAAAACAGAGAGAGAGGGAGGGAGCGAGAGAGAGAGAGAGAGAGGGGGGGGGAGGGGAGATAGAGAGGGAGAGAGGAGGGAGAAAAGAGAGGGGGGGGGGAGATAGAGGGAGGGAGTGGAAGAGGGGAAAGAGAGAGGGGGGGGAGATAGAGGGAGAGAGAGAGGAGAGGGGAGAGAGAGGGAGAGTAAGGAGAGAGAGAGAGGGAGAGTAAGGGGGAGAGAGAGGAGAGAGGAGAGAGAGAGAGAGAGAGAGAGAGAGAGAGAGAGAAAGAGGGGGGGAACAAAGAGACAGACATAAACATAGAGAGAGAGAGAGACAGAGATGAGTGAGAGAGAGAGAGAGAGAGAGAGGGGGGGGAGGGAAGAAGTTGTACAAAGGAAGTCATGGAATCTTAGAATTCTCTAAGAATTGTAGTCTATTCATGATCACTGTTAAGGTTTGCTCCATCTATGCCTCTAGTTAAATTCTAGGTATTCCTTTCTTTCTTTCGCTCCACTTCGCTCTTACTTTTTCACTTTTTTCTCTCCTTCTATCCCTATTTCTCTCATTTCATTCCCTATTCACCTCTTTCTTTATCCCTATGTCTATATTTCTTTATCAGCATTTCCGTATCTATTTTCTGTCTTTCCCTATTTCTTCTTTTCTTTCTCGTCTCCAGATATCTGTCTATCTGTATATTTTTCTTTGTTTTTTATCCATTTCACTCTTCGATATATAATTCGATATATCCTTTCAATAAGACATATATCAACCAGGTCAGATATAACCCTTTAACTTTATCAAGTTATCATATCAGAAGTAAATTAGTTATATGATTTGCAAAAACTTTTTCTTACTTTTCATATTACTCTTCTTGTTTCAAAAAAAAAAAAAAAATCGAATTCCTGGAGTAGGTTCTCGGTTATAGCTATGTTACATTATGCATATTACATAAGAAAATTGTGAGTTTTGCTCTGTGTGTTTTTGATTTATTTTATATTTTTTTTTATACCAGAGGCTTTAGCAAGGAGGTGGACAGAACATAGTCTTATATGAATTATTGATATGGTATTTTAGATTATCTGTCTTATAGAAATTATCTTTGAACGATTCCAAATTTAACCATACGCAATTTTTTTCTGGGATTTTTTCTCTCTTTCTTTCTTTTTTTCTTTTCTTTTCTTTTTTTTTTTCTTTTTGCAACGTACGTTTCTGCATAAGTAAAGCATGATAACCTTAAGCATCGTTCACTTTAGGCGA
>NW_020868356.1:0-2500 GCF_003789085.1 Penaeus vannamei
ATTTTTCCTCTTAATCTCCCTGTTCATTCATCTACATCTCTCTCCATTTAGCTCTCTCATCATTTCATTCTCATCCGTTCCCACCTCTTACTTCAACAATCACATGCAATTACGTTTCAGTGCGCTTTGATGCCTCCTGCGCGTCAAGTTATCCGCCAAGGTCTATACAGTGTTCGTTCCTTGAAAATTGAGAACAACTATGAGTTCAGCTTACAGATTTTACATTTTTTTGCGTTTGGAAGACATATTCATTCTCATTTATACATTTTTTCCACAGGTTCGTGTTGTGAATGAAGCTTCGAAACCTTCTGTATCGCAAATGTCCCTTGTTCTTTTTTATGTTTCCCTTTCCTTCCACGTGGACTTTTTAACACTGTTTTGTGTGTGTGTGTGTACTATAAATCCGTTTCCTTCTTGGTATCCGTTTCCTTTTCACGCCTTCTTTTTCTTCTTGATCCAAGTTGTTTGCTCACACCCTAATCTTTTCATTTTTCCTTATCCACACACTGCTTTTCTTCTTCCTTTGTTACGGCCGAGTGAGGAACGAAATTTCAAAAAAATTCTAGTCAACACTTATGATATAATTCAGTTTACGTTCTGCATTATCTCTTCCTCTCAAGCGATCTCATCTCATCTCTCTCTCTTCTTTTTTCTTCCTCTTCCTTCTCCCACTCCCCCTCCTCCCTCCTCTCCTCTCGCTGTCTTTCATCTCTCATTCCTCTCTCTCCTCCATCTTGCTCTCCTGTCCCTCTCTTTCTATCATTCTCTCTCTCTCTCTCTCTCTCAATTCTCCCACTCTCTCCCTGCTCTCTTACCCTCCCCCTTCTCTCTCATTCACTCTCTCCTCCTTCTCCCTTCTCCTCCCCTCTTCCCCTCCCTCTCCCTCTCTCCCTCCCTCTCCAACCCTCTCTCCCCCCTCTCACTCTCTCTCTCTCCTCTTGCCTCTCCCTCTCCATCGCTAATACATCAGGGTAACACACCAAAAGCTAATCCTGCATGAAAACCCCCGTCATTCATCCCCTGGAATCACCCGGGGTCATTACCCTTCCGGACTGAGGGTAACGCCGAGGGACATGAGGGGGAAAACGAACCTAGGGGAGGGAGGGGGAGAGGGGAGGTGCGTGAGGGGAAAAAGAAAAAGAGAGAGATAGAGAGGGGGAGGGAAAGAGAGAGTGGGAAAACGAACCTGGGTGGAGGGGGGGGAGAGGGGAAGGGGAGAGTGAGAGGGAGAGAGGGTGATCAACTTCATGGCTGATTTATTCAGTGCCAAGGGGAGTGCCATTGCTGACCGTGGCTATGTGGATGAGGAGTTACAAGTTCCCCTTGTTAATCGTCGTTCAAGCTAGATTTACCCTTGGGGGTTATTGCCACGCGTCACGAAAGTCGGCGAGAGAAAGGGGGACATAGCGACAGAGGGGAGAGGGGGAGGGGGCAGGGGGGCGATAAGGATACCGGAGGAGAGAGATGGCCAGAATAGGTAAGAAGGGGAAAGAGAGAGAGAAAGAGCAGAGAGAGAGAGAGAGAGAGAGAGAGGAGATGAGAGAGAAAGAGAGAGAGAGAGAGAGAGAGAGAGAGAGGAGAGAGAGAGAGAGAGAGAGAGAGAGAGAGAGAGAGAGAGAGAGAGAGAGAGAGAGAGAGAGAGAGAGAGAGAGAGAGAGAGAGAGAGAGAGAGAGAGAGAGAGAGATGAGAGAGAGAGAGAGAGGAGGAGAGAGAGAGAGAGGAGAGAGCGTGTCAACATTCAGGAAAAGTTTACAAACAATATTATAGGATTAAGAGAATTGTGATAACCATTAACTCTATGAATAATTCTATGGTACTGTCGTTACATGGATCGTACACGTAGAAAAGGTATACAAACCATCATTGTTATATAATCCATTATTACTATTATATTGTCACAATCTATGTTTCAATTACAATATGATATTCTTCATTCCCCATGTATTAATAGATTTGTTCTCAAGACCAGCGCCGAAATGGAACTCTCGGGCCCACACTTTACACTTTCACTAATCATAAACCTGGCGACACCTTCAAGCACGGTGGACATAAACACAGAGGCAGAAAATGACTGAGGGAATAAGAATGAGAGAGAGAGAGAGAGAGAGAGAGAGAGAGAGAGAGAGAAGAGAGAGAGAGAGAGAGAGAAGAGAGAGAGAGAGAGAGAGAGAGAGAGAGAGAGAGAGAGAGAGGGTAGGAGGGAAGTGAGATTTCGTGAATTTCGGTGTAGATGTTTCTAATCAGAACGCTGTTATTATCTAATTCTCATTTGGAATCAAATATTCGCAATTTTATCTTAAACACACACACACACACACACGCACATGCACACAATCGCTGTAATAACTCGAACGTCAATCGCCAGCGACAAAAGGTTAGAGCAAGAGGGGAACAAATTAAGGAAGGGGAACCTGATCAAAGGCAACAGGTAGCGAATACCCAGGGTTTAAAGGCGCACTAAATGAATATTATAGTTACCCCAAAATTTATGGGCTGCGC
>NW_020868356.1:7500-10000 GCF_003789085.1 Penaeus vannamei
AGTGCAGCGCGTCTAGGGTTAAGCGCTTCTGCACAATTGCACAGGGAAAGAGGCATCAGGCAACGGCGTTGCGCGTCCCATGAGGCAAGTTTACTTCAGTAGTCCGGTGTCTGCCTGATGCCTCTCGAGATAAATTCATGTTTTTCCTTTCCATATACCGTGCTGGACAAAAGTATTGCATTTCATTATTACCGGAGCATGGATACTTTCATGGAGTTTAGTGTCGGGAGTTTGGAGAATATTAATAGTTTAGTGCGCTCAATAAGGCTCTCATTAATAGACGAAATGATATCGTGCTTATACTGGTTTGTAATTTTGTAACATGCTTCGGTGGGGGGGGAGCGTCGAGGCTTTTAAAGACGAAAAAATATTATAAATCCTAACAGCAAAAGAATATATTTGTTCGTAAGGTCATCCTTTTAAAGGTTATGATCTTAAGTGTCAGTTCTAGTCAAGATTTATGCTAAAGCATTACCCCAGTTAATGTTATAATTAAAGATTACACCAAATAATATTAACTTAAATGCACCCTTAGTAAAAGCAACGAGGAACCCACAAATCTATAGAAAATGACCGAAATACCAAAAATGGAGTTTTTATAAATAAAAATCAATACCCGACAAACAACTAAGAACACCCCGAAGATTAGCCCAGGAAAATATACAATTTACACCAAAAATACCCCCGGTAAGAGGAGTAGGGATCGTTAGAGTTTTAGCCCAGCCTTTGATAATATGAGAAGGGGGTCCCTTTGTGAGGTGGGAGGCGCAGCCGCCGTTTTGTTGGTAAACGAGCGAGAAAAGATGAAGTTAGAGACTTAGTGGATCGTTTGGGGAATGAACAGAAGGATAGGAAAAAAACTGAAATTTCGACAAAGGGCGGGTCATGAGAGAAGCTTATGTGAGGACCCGATCTGGTTTAGGAGAGAGAAGAGAGAGTGAGAGAGGAGGAGGAGGAGAGTGAGAGATGACGAGATGAGTGATGAGATGGTAGAGATCGAGGAAAGAAGAGATGTAGAGAGGAAAGAGGGGAAGAGGGAAAGGAGAGAAGATGGAAAACGAAAGAAGAGAAGTGGTTATCACGGGTCTCTAACTGAAGAAAAAGAAAAACATTCTCGTGACCTTTCAGCCGAAGAATTGACGAGTATAGATTCTTCTGCAGAAAGAGAATACCAGGAAATAAACAGTTGCTAAATCGAAAGATTTGCTTATGCAGCATCTTCCCTTTCGTCGGGTAGGGTGACAAAGAAAGTAAGAACAATAATGCATGGAAAATGGGAATAATAATCAATAGATTACCGAGATAGAGGATGATGAATGAGAAGTGAGTAATGATAGAGAAGAGAAGACGATGAGTAGACGAATAAGAAAGTAAATGATGGAGAAGGTAGATAGATAGATGGATAATAGAGAAGAAGGTGAGGAGATAGATAGAGATGAAGGAGAGAGAGTATAAAATGAAGGATTAGGAAGGATACATTTAATGAGAAAGGAAGGGTTTTTAGAAAAAAGTAACACATTCACTTTACGGAATAACCCTGAACCCATGGATAATGAGTGAGGATAATATCGAGGTAGGATGAGAAGGATCGAGTGAAAGAAGAAGTGAGAGGAGAGAAGAGTGATTTTAGATATGATGGAGAAGAGTGATAGAATGAGATTGAAAATGACATAATGATGATAATAAATAATGATAAATCAAGTGGGACATGAGAGAGAGTAGAGAGGTGAATGAAAAAAGAAGAAGAAAATGAGAGAGAGAGAGATAGAGACAATTGAGGATGACTGTGAAGGAGAAACGATAGATAGATGAATACATTGGATTTAGATAAATTAATGATAGAAGTGAGATGAAGGTAACTGAGAAAGAGGAGAGGAAAAAGAAAGTAAGAAATACTATGAAGAGAAGAAGGATGGAAGAGTGAATGACGTAATGTATGACGTGAGGAAGGGTAGGATAAGATAGAAATAGTGAAGGAGAAAGTGAAGTGAAGTTGAGAGTAGTAACATATTCATTCAACAGAGAAAAATATGTTAAAAAATAGATAAAGAGGAAAGATAAGCAATAATTCTTTTGGAATTAGCTTCCTCCGAAGTGGAGAAATGACCTGAATTTACACGCATCATTTGCGGGTTGTATATGATGATATATGCAGCGCACGGGATATGTTGTCTGCAGAACAAGTTTCTTCTAAATTAGGAGAAGAAAAAAAAAAGGCTAGATTAGATAACTTGTTCATAAACTCTCATTACTCCCAATGACGATCCCTGACGCCGACACTTATAATAAGATCTTAGTGCTATATGAGAGAGAGAACCGACTTGCCTTAGAGCATAGCTAGAGTAGATTGATAGATTTAGATAGATAGAGTGAGGAGAGGATAGACGAGAGAGAAAGAGAAATGAGACGACTGTGAGAACGAGCAGAGTCGAGTGAGAGAGGAGAGAGAGAGAGAGGAGAGAGCGACGAGAGAGAGAGAAGAGAGAGATGAGAGAGAAGA
>NW_020868356.1:15000-25000 GCF_003789085.1 Penaeus vannamei
GAAGAAGAAGAAGGAGACGTTGAAAATCATGAGCAAATAAATATGACGCTTTATGAGGCTGTTCCTCCGGTCGCGAAAATGGAAATCTGAAGAAGGAAAGGCTAAGCGAAGAAAGAGAAGAGGAAGAGGGAAGAAGGAGAGAACAAAGAAGTAGAAGAAGAAAATAAGTAGATAGATAAGAAGTGTTCTACTGACTGAAAATCTGAAGAAGGAAAGGCTAATCGAAGAAAAAGAAGAGGGAAAGGGAAGAAGGAGAGAACAAAGAAATAGAAAATAATAGGTAGATGAATAAGAACTCTTCTACTGGCTGGAAATCTGAAGATGAAATAAGAGAAAGGAGAGAAAGAGAACAATGAGGAAAGGAAAAGGAAGTGGGAGAAGAAGTAAAGAAGAATAAGGAAATAAAGCAAAATATTTTCCTGGCGATGTCTACGTATCTCGAAAATGGAAAAGACGAAGAGATATGAATAAATATATTTTTACTGTCTATCTCCGGTCGCGGAAATGGAAATATGAAAGATGTGAGTTCCGAACGAAGACGAAGAAAAGGCGAAGAACGTTAGAAGAAGGAGGAGAACGATAAGAAGAACAACCAGGAAGAAAATAATGGGCATTCATAGGATGTTCAGTCTCTTCGGTCGTCATAATAATATCTGAAGATGGAAAGGTCTGAAAGAATGATGATGATGATGATGATGATAATAACAATATGGATAATGAAGATAACGATGATGATGGTAATAATAATGATAATATTGATGATAATAGTAATAATGATAATAATAATGATGATAATGATAATAATGATAATGATGATAAATGATGATAATGATAATGATAATAATAATAATGACAATAATAATGATAATATAACAACAACAACAACAACAATAATGATAAAAATAATAACATAGCAATAACTATAACAACAACAGCAATAATAATAGTAATAATGATAACAGTGTTAACAATAACAATGATAACGATGATCAAAATGATAATCATAACAATAACAACGCAATGAAAAAAAAAAAAAAAAATTCCCAATGAACATATTTCTAACATCTCTTCCTCTCTGAGTGATGGCTCCTCATCTGGCAACACTGCACCTCTTCCATGACCTTGAACGGAAAAAAAATAGCACGACCTAGTTTCAAGAAATTTATTTTCACCAGTTTATTAATCAACAAGGCGAAAGAATAAGAGCATTCGGAATATAAGTCACACTTTCCTGGAATCATATAAGTATTCTTTTTCTATGTGATTTGTTCAGCCGGGAGTTCTGTTGTTCATGGCTGGGGGAACAACACTGCTTCGAAGACTTCGCTGGGCGTTGGCAAATGACCGCGTTCTTGGAGGCGAAGAGAGGCGGTCGGGGTTGGGTGGGCGTCTCTCTATCGAGTTTTCCTTCTTGTTGGTTTCTCTTTCTCCCTCTGTTCTCTTTCTTTTGCTTTTGTTTCTATCTACATTTGCCTTTCTCAGTCTCCCCATCCTCTCTCTCTCTATCTGCCTATGCCTTTCGTCTTCATTTCTCCTTTCTTCCCCACCGGCTTCTTTCTCCTTTTATTTGCTGACACCCTTCTTTGCATTTCTCCCTCCTTCTCCGGCTCCCCCTCTCTCTTTCTCTGCTACCTCATCCTCCTTTCAGCCTCCCTCTCCTCTCTCTCCGACTCCCTCTTTCCTCCTCTCCGCCTCCCTCTCCTTCTCCCTCCCTCTCCGCCACTCTGTTCCTCCTCTCCCTTTCTCCCTCCCCGCATCTCTCTCCCTCTCCTTCCCTCTCCACCACTCTCTTCCTCCTCTCCCTCTCCCTCCCTCTCCCACCCCGCATCTCTCTCCCTCACAGTGTAAACACGGTTTGTTTGCACACGATCCTTCACTTGTTTTCTCGTGTGGGATGTCCATCTCCTTCTGCCTGTTGGCTGAACCCTTCCGATTGTAGTTCTGCTCCACATCGTCGTCGTCTTCTTCCTCCTCGTCGTTCTTCCTCTTCTTTCTACCCATTCCTTCTTCCTCATCTTCATTTTCATCTCATCCTTCATCATCCATTTATTTCCTTCTTCATTTTACGCTTTCCTTCTTCATAATCTTCATCCTCATGTCCATCTTCATCATCTTTTTCTTTCTTCGTCTCTTTTGTTTTGCGCAACCTGGCTCCCACGATTGATAAAAGATAAATAAAAAAAAAATCTTATCTCACCCAAGGACGTTATCTGGCAATAAGCAATCGCCCCCTCGCCCCCCCCCCCCCCACCCTTTCCCCCCACTCACCGTCCTCACCTCACTCGAGCTTAGGCCTATAAAAAAAGCCAGGAAATGAAACTTTCGTGGTCTGACTCATAATTGCCCTGATGGAAACACAGGGGGAGAGAAAAACGGAGAGAGAGAGATTAAACATGGGATAAAAGACAAAACAGTAAATGAGGTATGGGGAATAGGGGCTAATAGAGAGATATCGGGTAAGTGAGCGAGAGCAAGGTATGGGAAGGAGATGAGGAGAGATAATAAAGAGAGAACAAGAGGCAAGAGAGAGGGGGGAGGGACAGTGAGATACAGAAGGGTTATGAAAAGGAAAGACAAGATTCCAAAACAAATAACAAATCGAATGTAATTAAAAGATAGACGGGAAAACGTGACGGAAAGAAGAGAATGAAAAAAAAATGAAGTAAGGACTGAACAAAGGGAAGCAACGAAGACCAGATAAAAGGATTTTGATGGAAGGGGGTAAAGGGAGGTGTAGAAGAAGAGGGATAACGGAATGTCGTTTGAATTTGCATACTATTAATCAAGCCTGTGATGAGAATGAGTGATGACCTCAAGAAAAACGTCCTTTGGGAAATTCGATTTAATGAGATTTGAGTAAACTTTTGTAAGTGCGCACACGCATATACACACACAGTATGCGTGTATGTGCATATACATACTCATATATACCACACACACACACACACACACACACACAACACACACACACACACACACACACACACACACACACACACACACACACACACAACAAACAAACACATACTCACACACTTACATGTATGCTCACGTTCTCGACCAGTGTTCATTTGCCCTTCCCCACCATGCAGTCCCCAACCGGCGACCCATGAAGCAAAATAACTAAAATCTACGACCTCTTCCCCTACAAAATAGAGTAAAGAAAAAAAATATATATATTTATAACGAAAAATAACTTGATAACACGATAATAAATAAGGCCCTCTTTCCTCTTCCCCTTTCCTTCTTCTCTCCCCCCTTTTCCCCTTCCTTCTTCTCTTCCCACTCCCCTCTTCCCCTTCCTTCTTCTCCTCCCACTCCCCCCTTCCCCTTCTCGCTCAATTTTCCTCCTTACACACACGAATTATCCGTGAAAGTCGTATTCAACGTTTTCTTTGAGGGAAATAAAAAAAAAACGATGAAGTTGGCTTAAGCAGATAGATAATTCCTTGCCGCGTTTTGGCACCGTGCCACGTTGCTCCCTGGCACTCGCAGGCCAACCCTTCGCTTACTGACTGCCTGCCTTCTGCTTGCTTGCTTCGGTTTTCTGATTTTTCCTCGTTGTCGTCGTCATCGTCCTCCTCATCGTTCTTCCTCTTCTTTTTATTTATTCCTTCTTCTCCATCTTCATCTCATTTTTCATCATCCTTTTTCTCTTTTCTTCTTCCTAATCTTCATCCTCATGTCAGTTTTCTGATTTTCCTCTTTTTTTTTTCTTTTTTTTGGGGGGGGATCTCTTTTTTCATTTATGCTTATGCTTTGTTTTCATACACTTTGTAGTTTTCCTGATTGTTTGTTTTCCTCTTTGTTTCCTCTCATTTCTATATTTTTCCTACTCATGTTTTCCTACTTCTAATTTCCCTCTTTCTTTGTTCTTATTTATTTGTTTTATTCATTTCCTGTGCTCCTCCCTTTTACGTTTTCCTGCTCTTCTCCGATATTTTCCAACATCTTTACACATTCCTTTTTCCTCAAATTTTAATGTCTTTTACCCTCTTTTATCACAACTTTTCTCTCTTCCCATTTTCCTACTATAATCCCTACCCTATTTTCCTGCTTGTCTGCCCGTTTCACCCTCGTCGGCTCATTAGGGATCAGAGTAATTAAGAACTATGCTAATTCCTGCCTTAATCTTATGCTGCTCAGCGTTGTGTAAAGTCGTCATGAACGTGTACTGATAATGCTGGAGAGAATGGGAATGATGATCGTGATAGTAATAGGGACCAAAATGATAATGATGATAAAGATAATGAGGGGTTCGTGGTGAAGGTGATGATGGTGATGGTGATGATGAAGATGATGCGGATGATGGTGAAGATGATGAAGGTGTTGGCGAAGATGAGGAAGGTGTTGGTAAAGACAATGAAGGTGATGGTGAAGATGAAGATGATGGTGAAGGTGGTGATGATGGGAAATGATGATGAAAGGATAATGGTGATGGTGATAATGAAGGTGAATGTGGTGGCGAAGGTGATGGTCATGATGATTCTGGTGGTTGTGGTAATGACAGTGATAAAGTTGATTATTGATGATGTTAATGATGGTAATAATGATAGCAGCAATAATGAAAACAAATATAATGATGAACAATGAAATGATGATGATGATGATGATGATGATAGCAGTAGTAGGAATAATAATGACAAATAATAATAATAATAATAGTATAACAATAATAGGAATAGTAATAGTATAATAATAATGACGTTACTTTTACTATTACCATTATTATTTTTCTTAATCACTATTTATCATAATCATCATCAGTATCGTTACTATTATTATTAATATCACTGTGATAACATAATTTAATCATTATTAGCATTATTATTTTTGTGATTATCTTCACTATTTCTCTTTAAGCATCTTGGACACAATTACGAGGGGCATTACCTTGTTGCTAGTTGTCGTTTAGAACTTATTTGAAAAGATCCTTCGCCTGGCTCTTGTGACTCCTCGCCTCCCCCACTTTCCCCTTTCCTTACCCCTTTCCCCCACTTTTCCTGCCCCCCCATTAGGTCTACCCTTTTCCCCACTTTTCCTGCCCCCGATTAGATATACTCCTCCCCCCCCCAACTACCTACCCTTTTCCACTTCTCCTACCCCCTCCCCACTACCTACCCTTCCCCCACTTCTCCTGCCACCCCTAGCCCATGTGTCCCCGGCAAGTCTTCTACCGCCCAGTATGTCGTCAGCCCCCCCTCCCCCTCAGCTTTTCTACTCATCCTCTCCCTCCCTCTCTTCACCCCATTTCCACCCTCTTCCTGTTCCGTTTCGTCTCTCTCTCTCTCTCTCTCTCTCTCTCTCTCTCTCTTCTCTCTCTCTCTCTCTCTCTCTCTCTCTCTCTCTCTCTCTCTCTCTCTCTCTCTATATATATATATATATATATATATATATATATATATATATATATAATGGGACCAAAAGCTGTCTAAAACACGGCGTTGCCTTTCTCTTAAATATCGCGAGACCATTTTAAAAGAAGCAAAAAAAAAAAAAAAAAAAAAAAAAAATAAAATAAAAATAAATATAAATAATAAATAAAAAAGGAGAAATAAGAAATACGAATGGTGAATGAGAATAAGGAGAGAGAATACGCGAAAAGGCGGAAGAGGAGGAAGAGCAGGAGGAGGAAGAGGAAGAGAAGGAGGAGGAGAGGAAGAGAAGTGTTGGAATAATAAGAGGAGAAAGAGAATGAGGAGGAGGAGGAAGAAGCAGAAGAAGAAGACGGAGGAGGAGGAGAATAAGGGAAAGGGGAGCATAAAAAGAAGAAAAAAGTAGTAGCAGATCATGATAAGGGTGAGAAAAGAAGTAAAAAAAGAAAACGCCATGAAAAAAAAAAACAATAACGAAGAAAATAAATGGAGATAATAATAAACGGAAGATTGACATAGTGAGATTAGAATATATAATAATAATATTACATAAAATGAGTAAATGAAAACGAAGAAACTGATAAAACGATAAATGCAAGAAAAAAAGAAAATAGGAAGAAATATGAGGAAAGGAGAAAAAAAAGAAAAGAAAAAAAGAAATCAGAAACGATAATAATGACGAGAGGAGAAAAAAGCAAAGGAATAATAATAAAATGAAGAAAATCTGCAAGGAAAAGTCTGAGGCAGCCAGTAGCCGCTCCCAAGAATTATACGTCACACTCGCTGCTCCCTGTCACGCCGGAAGAAGGAAGGGATGGAACAATTGGGATAAAAAAGGGAAGAGGGAAAAGGAATTAAGAAAGATGGTCAGCAACAAAAAAGGGGGAGGGGAAATAAATGGGCAAATTCGTTCAGATTTTCTCTTTTTTTGAGGGGGGGAGAAGGGAGGAGGGGGGGGGGGTGATGCTTTCGGTCGGTTTGGATGTAACTGATTTTTCGATTTTTTTTTTACTTGAGAGATATAAATTGTCTTTAAAATATGTCTTTTGCGTTAAAGAGCAAAACGTATACTATATTTCATTATTTTTTGTGTATATGTGCGTGTTTGTGTGTGCACTCCATTATTCAAAATTCATAAAAAAAAAAAACATCACACCCAAGCGAACTTGCTACAAACTGTCGAAATAATCAAACCAACCTTTTCAAAAAATCTCTCTCTTCCTCTCCGTCTTCGGATATTTTCCTCCGCTCTTCGAGAAAGTTCGGCGAAGTGGCTCGGGGCGAATGAGCGAGACGTGACTCCGAAGCCGTTTCGAAACCCCGTTCGAGTCCGCCCGTTTAAAGCGACTCGTGAATGCCGCCTCGAGAGTGCGATTAAGATGGAGATTCGAGCTCCGTTCGGGATTATGGCTTTTAGGATTAAAAGTAAGAATAATAATGAAAAAAAAAAATCTTGTGTCAATACGGGAGAAGGCTAAGGTCAGATGGTACCGTCTGCTCTATTTAAATTATCGTATAACTTTTTTGACACCCACGTTATCTAGAAGATTGTTTGTTTGGAAAACCGAACTTTTTGACATCTCCATCGCCTCTTTTTACTTTGAACTTTTCACTGTGTCCTCTCGTCCTTCTTGTGTTCGAATTTTAAAGTCATTTTATCTAACTTCACTCTTCCCGTAACATAAATGAACAGCCTAATCACGTCACCCCCTTTTTCTTCTTTCTTCCAAAGTGGCACGTCACATTTTCTGCAGTTTATCTACGTAGCTCATGTCTCTTAGAGTAGGTGCTGCTCTTGCGGCTACTCCTTATACTCCTCAGTTTGTCTATATCCTTCTTCAAGTGTATACACCATACCACTGCGCCGTACTCCAAACTAGGTCTTATGATGGCTGTAATGATCTTTACCATGTCCTCATTCACATACATGAATGGCTTCTTCATCTTGACAATCAGCCCTAGCCTTTTGTGGACCTTTTCATTGATATGGTCATTTAGGTTCAAGTTTTTGTTTATTCTGTCTTTTTCCCTATCTGCTGTGCTTATTAATGTCTCCTAACCTGGCCTTCCCCGAATTTATTAATGATGTGATTTTTCTTTTTCGCTTATGCGGTTCCTCATCCTATCCTCGCTCAACCGACCATCCACTCGTCACCCACTCGTGATCACTCACTCGGGTCAACACTCAGTCATTTGATTTACTCATTATTTTAACTTTTACCTCCCTCTATAGGCTCATTTAGTAGATGCTCATCACCCTTATGATAGTATCCAACGAAATGTAGGACACATTCAAGGGAGCACACACATATACATGTGCGTGTGTATGTATATATATACATATATACGTATACGTCCAATATCGCTACTTACACCTCGTTCTCTCTCCTCTCTCTCTCTCTCTCTCTCTCTCTCTCTCTCTCTCTCTCTCCTCTCTCTCTCTCTCTCTCTCTCTCTCTCTCTCCCTCCTCTCTCTCTCCCTCCCTCTCTCTCTCTCCCTCTCTCTCTTCCCTTCTGTCCCCTAGCTGTTCCCGAATGTGATCCTTCAGGAGGCAGCCCCATGCATGGTAATGGCCGAGGGTGACCGCCCGGGGGAATACAACGGCTACGAATGTCACACTCGTTCTTCATCAGCCGCCCCCCTCACGCTCCCCCCCCCTCCAAACCCGGGCCGCTCCTTTCGCCGCCTGGCTGGGCTGCGGGGAGGGGGACGCAAGGGGAGATGGGGAATTCTGAGGAGTTTGGTTCGAGGGGAGGAAGGACGGCGAGGGAGGGAGAGAGAGGGGGATGGGACAAGGGAGAGGGAGAGAGAGGGAGGGAGGGAGTGAGAGAGGAAGAGAGGAGAAGGGAGGGGAGAGGGAGGAGGGGAGAGAGAAGAGAAGAGAGAGAGAGAGAGAGAGAGAGAGGAGAGAGGAGAGGAAGAGGAGAGAGAAAGAAAGAAAGAGAGAAAGAACGAAGAGGGAAGAGAGAGAGAGAGAACACCCAGGACAACTTTACAGCTTTTATACGAGACGCGTCCCCGTCTTACGCCAGGGAAAATCTATGGCTATTAATCATACACTTCCAAATCGTTTTCCTTTTATCAGGAGACACTTTGTTCCCGGACGCCTTTCATCATTTACAAAAATTAACGAGATTGAAGCGTAGTTGAAGGTCGTTTCAGCTTGATTTATGCGTCAGCTTGTGCGTCAGGCTGTAAGAGGGCGTAGTTAGTAGTGGTGTTTGCGATAATGATGATAATGGTAGTAATAATGGTAATGATGTGTATAATGATAATGGTAGTAATAAAGATAATGATAGTAATAATGACAATGATGGTAATAATGATGATGGTAATAACGATAATGATGGTAATAATGATGAATGACAATGATGGTAATAATGATAATGATGGTAATAATGATAATGAAAGGAATAATTACAATTATGGTTATAATGAAAATGATGATAATAATGACAATGATAGTAATGATAGTAATGACAATAGTGATGATGAATTAATAATAATGATAATAATGATGATGATAATGATGGCAATGAAGACAATACCAGTACTGATGATAATTATAACAATAATTGTAATAAATATAACGATAATGATGGCAATAATAACAATAATGGAGAGGATGCTAATGAAAATAATAACACTGGTGAAATAATAAAAGCAATAATAACAATAACAATAACACTGATAATTATAATAATAATAATAAGGATAATGATAACAATAATGATGGGAATGATAATAATGATACTGATCCTAATTCTAATACTATCACAAAACTATTATGATACTAATAACGACAATAAAATTGGTAATGATGATGATGATGATGATGATAACGATAAAGATGATATGATGATGATGATAACGATTGATGATGATAATAATTCTGATGATGATAATGATGATGAATGATGGTGATAATAATAATGATGATGATGATGCTGAGATGATGATGATTAATTAAAACATTTCTTGTAAACTAAGTAGATTTTGATCGTGGTTCAGGGTAGATGTGTCGATGCTTGATAGACCAACACACACACACACACACACACACACACACACACACACACACACACACACACACACACACACACACACACACACACACACACACACACACACACACACACACACACACACACACACACACACACCTCCCCCCACTCCACTGCATCGAACCACCAGCGGATTCTCTGGGATCCCAACACCCTTCAATGGAGCAGAAATCTCTCCTCGCCGGGAAACAGAGGCAATGGTCAGCGGCCGGTGTGGAAAGCCGCTGTTTGTCTGTCTGTTATACGTGTATACTAATGTGCACGTAGGTATAGATATATGCACATATATACGCATTAATCAAATAATATTAATCAAACAATATTTATACTAATTAAGGGAAGTTTACACATATGTACTCTAACTACATACAATTTGCACAAAGTACATTATTAAAGACACTTTTACAGTCGCTAAATATAAACACAATTAGCACATTATACACCAATTAGACAATTAATGGCTATGAGAAACTTTTAACCCCCCTGTTGGAGATGGTGTCACTGTTTTCATGCTTTTTTTTCCTTGATTTAACTTTCTTTCTACGCGAATCGGCCATTGA
>NW_020868356.1:35000-40000 GCF_003789085.1 Penaeus vannamei
ATCAAATAAGAAAATAGTTAAAATACGATTAAGGACAACAGCGAAAAAAAAATCCTGAAACTCGTATAGTAAAGTTAAATGAAAAAGGAGACAAAAGAATTCCACAAGTCGGAAATGCAACATTAACTCCATAATTCAACAGCAGCGATCTCAGTGACCCAAGATAGTTCTATCGAGAAGCCTTAAAGGTCATATAACAATATCTGATGACTGGAAATGGAGCTTTAAAGCCACTTGTTGCACGCTATTGATCAAGACCAGAACCTCATAGTGAATTCATCAGTGGCATTAAAGGCAAGTCTGAAATGTGTTTGCGTTTGACTGCATTAATAAGGCTTTGGTTTTGTTGCACGTTGTTAGGCGTTACGGTATTACTTAAGGGAAATTGTGTGGTAGAGAAGCTTGTGTTGCTTAGAATTATTATTTCTTAAGTAGATCATCACGATATTTATGATATTGAAAAAATATATATATATATAAATATACGCGCTGTATTACATGACTTTGACACATCGAACATTCCATCACGGATAACCTACGAGTGTGAAGCTTTAAGGCGAAATAATCAATGAAATAACTTGATGCTTCAACGGCGAAATGCATTTCTCATTGCTGTTACCCAAGGCAACTGAGCAGAAAGCCATAAACATACTGCAGCCAATACAAAGCAAGTGTACGTACACTCCATGAAAAACAAACTAGGAGCACAATGGGACTCTATAAACTCTCCGGGGTCTGCACGATGGCTTTGGATGGACACACGCGCACACACACACACTCACACACATCACACACACACACACACACACACACACACACACACGCACACACATGGACACACACACACACACACACACAAACTAAATATCCACACGCACACACACACACACACGCATTTATGTATGCATTTATGTGTATACATAGCTATATATAAACTGATAATTCATTATAAACAAGCACGCATTTACGTCTCAAATATAAATCGTCTTCAACCCGAACTAAAAGAGAGAAAGGGAATCGGATACTGCCATAAACAAAGTCAGTAACTCAGGCAAGAAACCGTAAATTTTTGGCGGGAATAAACAATGACAAATCCTATAAGGGAAGTATTTCTCCGATATTTAAGCATGAGTAATTTTTCATGTGGGAATATGGCCGGTAAATTTCTGGAGGAAATTAAAAGAATAGAATGAGTGAGTTTGGTAACCCTCCTCCTCTCCCTGGAATGTTATGCTCTGTCTCTCTCTCTCTTCTGCTCTCTCTCTCTCTCTCTCTCTCTCTCTCTCTCTCTCTCTCTCTCTCTCTCTCTCTCTCTCTCTCTCTCTCTCTCTCTCTGTGTGTGTTACTTTTCGTTCATAACCTTTGATGTCCATCGATAATTCTACAGTTGAATTTGCTGTTGTGCTTTATATCTCATTATCACTATTATCTTTTTCTTTTGACAAAAATGTTAAAATGAAATAATCCTCATTCCCACCGTTGCAATTGGCCAGAATATCACAAAATAACAAACAGCACGAAGTTCCACATTCCAAAACAGTACAATGACAAAATTATATACATCCCGTTCAGCACAAAATACGCGATACGCCACGATTAAGCAGTTTTGATACCCGTTTATTAATTAAATTTACTCGATATGACACGATTTTGTTAAGTTATTATCATTACTTGATGTGATTACTATCGATTGAACTCCCGCGCTGTGCGGAAGTGGCCGCCATATTGGATTCAGTCGCATATCCATAGAGGGTTGGGTCCGCTTTTATGAGGATTTTGTGGCTTTTGATGCGGTGCGGTGATGACATGGATACACATATATACAAAGATACATACATACACACATACTTATATAAACATGCATACATACGTACACATATACGTACAATATACATATATACGCTATATATATTTATATATATATATATCACATATATATATGTATATATATCATGTGTGTTGTGTGTGTCTGTGTGTGTGTGTGTGTGTGTGTGTGTGTGTGTGTGTGTGTGTGTGTGTGTGTATGTTATATATATAATATATATATATATGTATGTATTATATATAACAATATATATTATATATGTATGCATACATATATGCATATCTTAATGCGCGCGCGCGCGCGCTGTGTGTGTAAGATATATACATGTACATATGTATTATACATACATAGCATATACATATATAGGACAGATATATAGATATAGATATATACACCGCACACGCACACATGATTTATGTGATCTGCAACGAAAGGGACGGAGCGTCTTGCTGAGCAAAGGAACCGACAACCGGAAAGGAACCAAAGAGCAAAAATACGAGAGGGGAAAGCGCCATTCCGGGATTCATTTGCATATTATTTATTCATTTATTGTTTTTAGTATGTTTTATCGCTCATTTCTTTTGTCTCTTTTATTTATTCACCCTCTCTGGAAGTACGTCGGTAATTAACAAAAATAGCGGCAATATCCGTCCACAGGAACGCTTTTTCTTCTCTTTCTCTTCCTCTCTCTCACTCCACATAGCGCCGTCTATGAGGAGGAAAACAATGAGTAACTAGGACTAAGAAAAGGCTCAAAATTCCGACTTTGATGAACGAGCGAACAACTGAATCTCATAACTGTCGCGCGCCTCACGTTTTCTATTGCCGAGGAGGGGCGCTGAGGAGGGGCGTTCATGGTAGACTATTGTATTTTGGCTTTTCCCTTATTTGCTTCGTTGTTCTGGTTTTAGTACGTTTTGTCTACACGTTTGTACCTTTGAATATTACTATCCTTAATAGTTTTTTATCAAATTGTCTTGATTTAGTTATTATCATCGTAAATATAATGACCTTTGTGTAGTGCTGTAATAGCTACCAACTGATAAACTACTATTATCAACATCATCGTCATTGCAATTGTTTCCACAAAATTTCTACAGTAAACACATATCAAAGATTTAAACACACACACACAACAACAACATATATATATATATATATATATATATATATATATATATATATATATATATATATATATTATATATATATATATTCTTTCTTCTTTTCCTCTTATTCAATTCAGCCACCACCACTATCTATCAATCAATATCATTCACATAAAAAGGAAGTATTTACACCTTGCGGAGAACACAGCTGAACGACCCATTCATTCACTCCTTCACTCATTCATTCACTCACTAATGCAAAATCTGCCTTATTCATCTTGTGCAACGAACTAACATCAAAATCCTGTCTCGTAAAAATGATTGAGAATCCAATATCGTGAAAACAGTTGACAATCTGCTAAAAGAAAAGAAAGAAAGAAAGAATAAGAAAAAAGGAACAAGGTGAAAATGAGGAGAGCGAGTGAGAGAAAAAAAGAAAGAGAAAAAAATAAAAGGAGAACTAGAAAGAAAATGAGAAAGAATGAAACTAAATAATGGAATACTCATAGGACACGAAATTATCTTAAGAGAGAAAGAAAAACTTCTTCGAAAATGCAGACGTTTGACCTCTACCTTTCACCTCCCCCTCCCCCTCCCCCTCTCCCCCTCCCCTACCATGAAGTAACCCACGGCGAAGGAATGTCATGCGCAGAAAGGGGCATGTAGGACTCATTCATTGTCTCACTCATTAATTCACTGTCAATATTGATTGCATCCGAATCATTGCAGACATGTTAATTGGCTGTCCTGTGCCCTGCAAGGTATTTCCAGCGATTTGCAATCGATCAGGGGTGAATTCCATCATGAGAATTTTTCTTTGTTGATTGTTTCTCTTCTTTTCTATTTTTCTCTTTCTCTCTAAAGAGATATATTTCCTCCCCCCCCCTCCCTCTTCTCTTCTCTCTCTCTCTCTCTCTTTCTCACTTTATCTCCCTCCCTCTCTCTCTTTCTCTATTTTTCTGTCTCTCTCTGTCTTTCCTTCCTTCCTTCCCTCCCTCCTTGGCTGTATCTGTATCTGTTTGCATGGGGTATGTCTGTCTGTGTCTGTTTGTGCGCTGAAGAGAAACCACAGACGTTATTACTCTTTCTTATGCCAGGTATGGCTGGCATGCAGTAACTGAAATTGGTAATATTTCAGACATTCTAGATCACATATTTTGACGCACCTCCCCCCCCCCTTCGTCGAACAAGGAGAAAGATTTTCATTTTTTTTTTTTCTATTTGCTTCCCATTCCGTTCAGTTTTTCTTCCACATTCCTCTGTTCCCTTCACTTCCAACTTGGCCCGACTTTGAGCTCGTGAAACGTATGTGGGATTTGTGATGTTCGTACCAAAGCGACTAAAATTTAAATGTATATTTTGTCTTGAACAATATGGCGTCAGACTATACATAAACTGCACAAACACTTATACACACACACACACACACAAACACACACACACACACACACACACACACACACACACACACACACACACACACACACACACACACACACACACACACATATATATATATATATATATATATATATATATATATATATATATAATATATATATGTGCGTGTGTTTCCTTGGATGTGTGTATATATATGTACATATGTGTGTTTATGTATTTGTATTTATGTGTATGTGTGTGTGCGTGTGTGCGTTTCCTTGGATGAACATGCGTCCCTTTACGTACAATTTACCAAAATACATATGCTAAACACTGAAGCAGCTTTCGGATTCGTAAACACTGTCAGCCAGAGCATTAAGACCATTATGGTTTTAGCGTGTAGTTTTCTCGACTTAGCCTCGATTACAAATACAATTTAACGGTTAGAAAATATCACAACTGCCCTTTGTTTACTCCATGAACAACACAGCGCTGGCCATGATTTATATTCTGGCTTTCGCATAAACATTCCAGGCCCGGAGTACTCCAGTAAAATATACATGCCCGTTCCAGCTGTCTAAAGCGTATTCACATTGTTGTGGAACGCTGCCAATTGATCCGGATACGTTCTAACTATAGTCATGTAAAAATATGAATGATACTTCGACTAGCACTACTACTACTAC
>NW_020868356.1:50000-72500 GCF_003789085.1 Penaeus vannamei
ATAATGGTGATAATAATAATCATAATAACAAGAATAATGAAAATAGTAATAGTAATAATGATGATAACAATAATAACAATAACAATGATGATAACAGTAGTGGTAGTAGCAGTGGTAGTTGTAGTAGTAACAATAATATAATGATAATAATAATAACAATATTGAATATAGTAACAAATAATGATTAATACTAATAATAATAGTAATAATAATAATAATAATAATAATAATAATAATATAATAATAATAATAATAATAATAATAATAATTACAACAACAACAACAACAATAATAATAATAATAATAATAATAATAATAATAATAATAATAATAATAATAATAATAATAATAATAATAATAATAATAATAATAATAATAATAATAATAATAATAATAATAATAATAACAATAACAGTAATAATAATGATAATAGTAATAATATAAAATAATGAATATAGTAATATCAACAATACTAATAATAACAATAATAATAATAACCACAACAACAATACTAATAATAGTAACAATAATAATAATAATGATAATAATAATAATAATAATAATAATAATAATAATAATAATAATATAATAAATAATAATAATAATAATAATAATAATAATGATAATAATAATAATGATAACAATAACAATAATGATAATGATAACAATAACAATGATAATAATAATGATAATAATGCTAATGCTAATGATAATGCTAATAAAACTATATCAATAATAATGATAATAATAATAACAATAATGATAATAATCATATCAATAGCGGTAATAATGATAATGATAACATTACTGACAATTCAAATAAAAATAGGAATAAAAATAGAAAATAACAATGATAATAACAATATCATAATGAGATTATAGAAATGACCAATGATTCTGATAATCATGATGGTAATGATACAATGATAGTAATGATGATGATGATGATAATAATAATAAATAATAATAATTAATAATAATATAATAATAATAATAATAATAATAATATAATAATAATAATAATAATATAATAATAAAATAATAATAATAATAATAATAATAATAATAATAATAATGACAATGATAATGATAATGATAATGATAATGATAATAATAATAATAATAATAATAATAATAATAATAATAATAATAATAATAATAATATAATAATAATAATAATAAAAATAATAATAAATAATGATAATGAAATAATGATATATAATAATAATAATGATAATGATAATAATAATAATAATATGATAATAACAATAATAATACCGATATTGATAATAATGAAAATAATGACAATAACAAAAACGATAATTATAATGTCAGTAATGATTATAATAGTAATGATAATAATAGCAATGATAATAGTAATTGTAATGATGATGATAATTATTACAATAACAACAACAAAAACATTAATAATGATAATAATAATAATAATATAGATAATAATAATGTAATAATAATAATAATAATAATAATAATAATAATAATAATAATAATAATAATAATGATATAATAATAATAATAATAATAATAATAATAATAATAATAATAATAATAATAATAATAATAATAATAATAATAATAATAATAATATAATAATAATAATATTAATACAATAATTAATATATAATAACAGTAGTACAACTATTAATATTACTAACGATTATAATGATAATATTAATAATCATGATAATTCAACTACAACAGTAGCCATAGAATGATGAAGAGGAGGAGGAGGAGAGAGGGGGAGAGAGCAAGCGAATAGCAGGTGAAATACAAGGTGGATGAGGAATAGAATGGTAGGTGGAAGGGAGGGGGAAGGAGGGAGAAGGGGGGGGTATGGCAGGTGGATGGGAGGGAGAAGGAGAGAGATGATAGTTGGTGGAAGGGAGAGGGAAGGAGGGATAGAATAGTAGGTAGAAGGGAGGGGGAAAGACGGATGGAATGGCAGGTGGAAGGGAGGGAGAAGGAGGGAGAGAATGGTAGATGGAAGGGAAGGAAGAGGGAGAGAATGGTAGGTGGAAGGAAGGGAGAAGGTGAGAGAGAATGACAGGTGGAAGGACCGTAGAAGAAAGCGAATGAAGTGGAAAGGAGGAAGGAGGGAGGGAATGCCAGGTGTAAGGGAGAGGAAAAGGGGAAAAGAGAGAGGGAATGATAAATGGATGGGAGGTGTCGGGGGGATGGAAGAGAAAGGGGGAGAAAGGAAGAAAGAAGTGGAAGGAGGGGTAGGTCCATCACCCTGGCAGAAAGAAGTAGTGGAAAGGAAGGCGGGAGCTGAGGGACGGGGAGGAGGGGTGTACTGGGGGGAGGGTAGGGGGGTGAGACACATTCCTCTACCCTCGCGAACTTTATCCTCCCGAGGGGACGCCAAGCCATTTATAATGTATATGGCTCTTCTCTCCTCGTGGCTTCGTTCAGGTGCCTCTTATCCCTCTTTCTTGATCTTCTCTTTCTCGATTTTCTCTGCCTCGGTCTTCTCTTTCTTGTTCTTCTCTTTCTCGATTTTCTTTTCCCTGATTTTTTTCTTTCTCGGTTTTCTCTCTTTCTTGATTTATTTTTCGATTTTCTCTGACTCGGTCTTCTCTTCCTAGATCTTCTCTTTCTTGTTCTTCTCTTTCTCGATTTTCACTTCTTAGATTTTCTCTTCCCTGATCTTCTCTTTCTCGGTTTTCACTTCCTCGATTTTCTCTTCCTCGATTTTCTCTTCCTGATCTGATTTTCTCTTCTTTTCTCTTTTTCGGTTTTTCTTTCTTGATCTTCTTACAGCTTTTTTTCTTTCTGTTCTGCCTATTCTGTTCGTTTCTTCTGCTTGTGCTTTTGGGCTTTTCTTATGCACTTCTTTCCGTCGCCGAATTCGTCTTATTCTCCTCTCTCTCCTTCTCTCTATCTGTTCGTCTGTCGGTTTGCCTCTCTACCTCGATTTTTTTCTACTTTTCTATATATCTACCTATCTACCTGTCTATATATCTATATTCATATCTATCTATCTATCCCTATCTATCTATCTATCTGTCTATAAATAATCATCAGTGGATCAGTCAGTCTGTCTTATATATCTATACGTAAATCATATATATATATATATATATATATATATATATATATATATATATATATATATATATATATATATATATATTATATATGTGTGTGTGTGTGTGTGTGTGTGTGTGTGTGTGTGTGTGTGTGTGTGTGTGTGTGTGTGTGTGTGTGTGTTGTGTGTGTGTGTGTGTGTGTGTACATATGTATATGTTTGTGTGTGCGTGTGTACACATACAGCTATCCACGTATCCGTCACCGTCATCCCCCTCACCCTCCCCGCAGGCCGCGCAAGTCGGCCATCGATTAAGACAAATTTTTAAGTGTTCCGAGACAAGTCTTAATGGAATTGTGAGGTCAACTTCGCGCTCTCTGCTCCTCGCGGGAGAGGCGGAGGGGAAGAGGAGAGTAAGGAAGACGTGGAGGAAGGAGGAGAGATTGATCAGGAGGAGAAGGGGAGGGAGAAAGAAAGATGGAAAGGGAGAAGGAGAGAAATACGATGGAGGTGGATGGAGAGAGAGACAAGAAGAAGAGAGAGAAGAGGAGGAAAAGAGGAAGATTAAATTAATTGGGGAATGAGAAGTCGGGGAAACAAGGCAAGGAAGAAGAAAAGGAAGAATAGCAAGAAAATGAGGAGAGAGAGGAAGTAAAAGGCAGGAGAGAAGAGACGAAAAGATAGGGAGAGAAGGAGGAGGAAAAGGAATGACGAGGAATAAAAGGCGAATAAAAGGATATGAATAAGGAAAAGCCATGGAATAATAAAACAAGAAAAAATAGAATGAAAGAGCCAAGAATAAAAAAAAATGTAATAACAGCAAAGAAGGGGGAAATGAATAAAAAAAGACAAAGAAGAAAATCTTTAAAAAGGCTGTAAATATGAAGGAAATCAAGAAAAATATTAATCAAGAAAAGATGAAAACATATAAACAAAGAGAAGAAAAGTAAACACAACAATATGTGAACTACTGAGAGCAGAATAAATAGAAATAAAAATAAAAAAGACAATAAATGAATAAATAAGAGAATGGCGGAAATTGCGTTAAAGCGAAATGGGTGTAGGAGTGGCAGGCAATTAGCAGATAATGACCCCGGATGCCGTTAATTACTGCGTCTGTGCGGGAGCGACATCTGTGAGCCATCATGTGAATTGTTTTTATCGCAATGATAATAATACTGGTAATGATAGATGATGGTGATGGTATTAGTAATGCTAATGCTAATAATAGTGATGATAATAATAATTAACATCATTATTATCAATGGTTATTATTTTCATTATATCATTTTCATTATTATCAATGGTTTTATTATTTTCATTATATTATCATTTTCATTATTAATATCATTTTCATTATCATTATTATCATTTTCATTATCATTATTATCATTTTTTATTATCATTTATGTTATCATTATTATCATTATCATCATTATCACCATCAGTAATATCACAGTCACTATTACTATTGTTATTGTTACTATCATTATCTTTACTATCATATCATCATTATCATTATCATGTGTATCGTTATTACAGTTACCATCATCATCACCATTCTTTTATAGATAGAAATATCACGTTTATATTCCATAATAGTCTTTTCTTTTGCGGTATCTTGTCTACTCTTTTCCATGGCATTTCCTATCATCTTATATCTTATTATTGTTATTTGCTCTCCATGTTTTTTCTTTAATTTTTATTTTTTTTTTATTAACATGACTCTATACTATCTATTTATTATTTGTTCTAAATCTCGTTCGACTGCTTTATCTTCTCATCAACTTTATCACTGACTTTATCATCTCCCTCCCCCACTATCTTTATCCTCATGCTTCTTTATTGGCCTTTTCCCCTCTACCCGCTACCATCCCCCTTCCCCTCCCCTCTGAGTCACTTCACTTGTCTTTGTTTTTTTCTTCTTCTTCTTTTCTCTCTCTCTTTTGTAATCTTTTTTGTTTTTGATTTTAGATAAATCCTATTTCCTTGTTTTGTTTAAGTTTTCAACCTTTAAGGGAAGATAGAGAAAGGGAGAGGAGAGAGAGAGAGAGAGAGAGAGAGAGAGAGAGAGAGAGAGAGAGAGAGAGAGAGAGAGAGAGAGAGAGAGAGAGAGAGAGAGAGAGAGAGAGAGAGAGAGAGAGAGAGAGAGAGATGCATAAGTGTATACCATATGTATGCGTACTTGTGCACATATGTGTATATATATATATATATATATATATATATATATATATATATATATATATATATATATATATATATATATATATATATATATACATATGCATAATATGCACACACACACATATATATATTTATATATATGTATGTGTGTGTGAATACGCCTAAATGTGTGTCTGTGATTGTGCGCCGTTTGTGCATGCATCCAACGGATCTTGCTCTAACCTCATCCTCAACCGAAGCAACCCCACCTCCCCGGCATCCCCCATCCCCCCCCCCACTTGCTCGATGTACGTCACGCACCTTTAACCTCGCCTCGGCGATGGCTACGCACCCTTTAACCCCAAGTTTCGGGTCCAGGTCAACCACCTTTAATATAAGGTCAGACTGCAAACGTGACCCTGTGACCTAGCTCGACCTTTTGTGTTATCTTGCGGAAATCCGATCTACTTTACAGGTCACGTGTGTAATAGTGTTAAGTTCAAGAACCTCAGGTGACGCAGATTGCTTGGTTAAGGCTAGATGAATATAGATTCAAAGAAATGGACTGAATAGGTAAAAAGAGCAAATAATGCGAAGAAAAAGAATAAGATAAGGTAAAGGGGATAAAGGCGAGATAAGCACATCGTGAAATGTTTACCTATTTATGTATTCATTAATATTACTATTTCCGTTTATTAGATAAACAGGGCGTTTTACATTTCGCTCACAAGGAATTCCCTAACACGTAAAAAACTATCTTTATCATCTGTATTTTCCTATCTAAAAAGCCAGCTAAACCTTCGAGAAGATTACATCTCGCTACCATTATTATCCCAGTGACTTCCAGAACCATCTGTACACCGAAGAACAAGAGTAAGGATAACATTACCACTTCGAGAGAGTAATAGAAAGTGACCAGCTGGATTCTGAGAAGGAACTCGGGCCACAGATGGTGCTCGACGCCTAGGGAAGGAGAAGGTAATCTTGAATAAATTGTATAGTTTCGTCTTCAAGATTTGCCGCCTGTGTGTAGTTAGGCGGAGGAGAAACACCTTGAATTATCATTGTTTCATAACCATAAATGAAACACACACAAAAAGAACAATGGCCGTGACGTTTCGAGTCCAGACTATACACCTCGTCGGTTTTATCGCCTGATGAGGATTCTTAGCTGACTCGAAATGGTCAGTTTATCGAGCCCTTTATCCCGGGTTTCACTCCATCTTTATACTACAAATCACTCCGACAATATTTTTGGTCCAAACGTAAACTTAAACCAGCGCCATTAAGACCATGAAAAAAACTTACTACCCAAATAAAGTTACTGCTGCAGTACCACTCGTACATATAAATAGATTACGTAGGTCGCACAGATTCAATTGGCTGGACTTAAAGTTAAATTACCCAGGCGTGCAGCGAGACTACTCGAGAGCGCATTTAATTGACTAGGACACGCAGGCAAGAGTTACCGACTGTGGTAGTACGTGGCGGGATTAACCGAGTAGATAACGGGATTTTTTTTTTTTTAGTTTGAAAATGGGAATCTGGGATTTATGGACAAGATTATATTTTGTATGATTGGTGGTGTGGAAAGTAGAAGAAATGGGGGAAGAGAGAGAGAGAGAGAGAGAGAGAGAGAGAGAGAGAGAGAGAGAGAGAGAGAGAGAGAGAGAGAGAGAGAGAGAGAGAGAGAGAGAGAGAGAGAGAGAGTGAGAGAGAAAGAGAGTGAGAGAGAATCGGAAAATTGCTAAAACAAGTGCTAAAGGCCCAATCTGTCCTTTTACACCGTCTATCACTCTCCACAAAATAAAGAGACAGCAAATTACGGACATTAAAGCCTTAGAAATTAAGACAACTGCGATGTCTTTCCCACGTGCTCACGCTCACCGCCAAGAATTATTTATGGTCACCATTAATGCGCGGACTACGAAGTTCCATTTAGTACTTTTTTATCTCTGAATAATGGGTATCTTCTCCAACAGTACTTCACAATTAGAATTATTTATTCTCCTTTTTTTTCTTTTTTTTGAAACGAAATAGTGCTATCCGACAGCGGGTGAAAGAAAACCTAGAGACTTGACAAGAAAATTGCCTAAGGTTGCTCCACTGTTGCGCAAAAGATCCATTAAGAGGCCCGGAGCTTTTCTAAGACTTATCGGGGCGGGTTGAGCAACTCCGAAGGACGTCTGGCTGTTCGTAAAACGTTTTTTTCATTCCTTGTTGTGTTATGAAACGTTTTTGAATAAAGATATCTCTTTGCAATCAGAAGTGACCGAAGCAGTGATCTACCATATCTCAATTTTTTTTATGAAGGTATCTGTCCGCGTTAGAAAACTTTACTCGTTTTGTACTTTTTTGAGAATTAAAAAAAAATGACGACCACACTCACTTCCTTATTACTGGGACCAGAGTGAGAGATAAGAAGAGATTAATCCACCGGGAAATGATAACACCCTTTTTTAATGAATATAGTTTGTTTTAGTTTAGTCCTGACTCTATTTACCACCCTGAGTAAAACGAAGATTTAGTGAAATGTGGATATTCTACCGTAGATTTTATACATTAATAAATATATTTTTCATGTATCGCAGTATCAGCGTCGTTACTTTGATAATTCTATGTATTACCGTTTTTCTTTTTATAAAATTTTGGGAACACCTCCTATTCATTAATTTCCAATCATCATTACCTCCACCCATTTTCTTCTTTTTAAAACAACTAGCATCACAGTTCGCTCGTCTCCCGTCGCCTAATCTACAAAACTACTGAAAAAAATCTTTCCTTCATCCTGCTCACCGTCAAGACGCCCTCCTTCCTCCTCCTGTAAAAATCATCATCACCGCCAACCACCATCATCTTTTCCCCCTCTCCCTTCTCCCTTCTCACTTCCTCACCCTCTTCCTTCTGCCCCCCACCCTCAACTCATTCTCCCCCTCTCCCCCCCCCCTTCCTTCTCCTTCCTCTTCCTTTTCCTTCCCCTTCTCCCCTCTTCCTCCCCCCTTCACACCCGCTTCCTTCTCCTCCCTCCCCCCCCCCTTTTCATCTCACCCTTCTTTCTCCCCGACTCATTCTCACCCTCTTCCTCCCCCTTCACACCTCTTCCTTCTCCTTCCCCTTCTCCCCTCTTCCCCATCCATATCACCATCCCACCACGACCCTCAGCCGCATTATCACCACCATCAACTATCAACGTTACGGCGGGACACCATTTTTCCATTACGGCGCGCGACCATATCAAGAAACTCCAGTTCGGCGAAGGAGGAGGCGGAGCGGCGGCGCGAGGAGCTGGGCCTAAGCGAGGCTAGGGACGAGAGCGCTCTCCTTTTTTTTTTTTTTTTTTTTTTTTGCTCTCTGTCTTTCTTTTTTTCTCTCGTTTGTCTGTCTCGCTTCCTCGCATAATCGGTCTGTCAGTCTCTGCAGCTCTGTCTTTGTCTCTTTCTTTCTTTATCTCTCTCTCTCTCTTTTTTCTTTCTTCTCTCTCTCTCTCCCTCCCTCTCATTCATTCTCCTTTTCTCAATCATTCTCTTCCTTCGTCATACTCACTCCTCCTCTCACTCACTCTTCACCTCTCTCCCTCTCCCCTTCTTCCCCCTTCTCCTCCACACCCGCAGCGAAGCCTCTGACGTCACTGCCGTCTCTCCTTCCTCGCCGTTCCCGTTCACGTCTCTCCATAAGTCTGAATGATGAGTGATGATTTGTGAGTGATGAGGTCTGCGTGCTCCTTCCTCCCTCACGCTCCTGGCGGCGGCGGAGGCAAGTCTTCGTAGCGAGGCGTCGGAGGTACTCGCCGCTGGTGTTATGTTGGTGTTATCATCGTCGTCATTTATTCCCTCCAGGATTCATTGACTTTTTATAACTGCCGTCTTCGTTGTACTGTTGTTATCGCTGTTAGGAGCATCGTAGAATCACTCCGACAACACTTACAATACTTTATTTGAGTCAGTCCTAATGTCAACAACATCGCCTACACAACTTTACCCCGGTCACCCCTCCCTCTCCCCACCCCCTCCCAGCCACACCCTTCCACTCTTCCCCAGGGGAGCGTGATACGACCAGGGTGCACTCGCCCTAGAAAGGCAGATATTACGTCTAATTCATACGTCTAATCACCTCTATTATTACGTCTTCTTGGGCTCAATCAACGTGTGGGAGGCGCTGGGTGTGGTATCTCTGGGTATTCTGTGAGAGTGTGTTGTGAGGGGCTAATGAGGTTAATGAGGATCTTGGCCGTTGTATGAGGCTGGATGGTGCGCGTTCGGTGGCCCTTGGACGACATGGGTTCTTGGCTGGATTTTGGTTTGCGAGGAGGCTGGGGATTAGTTTTCGCTGAAAGATAGATTGGGAGGGGTTTGTGACTCCTGGTTATATATATATGTGTATACACACACACACACACACACACACACACACACACACACACACACACACACACACACACACACACACACACACATATATATATATATATATATATATATATATATATATATATATATATATATATATATATATATATATATATATATATATATATATATATATATATATGTGAATAAATATATAGTGTGTGTGTGTGTGTGTGTGTGTGTGTGTGTGTGTGTGTGTGTGTGTGTGTGTGTGTGTGTGTGTTGTGTGTGTGTGTGTGTGTGTGTGTGTGTGTGTGTGTGTGTGTGTGTGTGTGTGTGTGTGTGTGTGTGTGTGTGTGTGTGTGTGTGTGTGTGTGTGTGTGAGTGTGTGTGTGTGCCGTGCGCGCGTATGTGTGCGTATTATTTTTTTTCTCTCCCTCTCCTTCTTTCTTTTTTTATTTTTACCAGGGAGTCTGTTCTGCTATGTTTCCCAGGAAGGTTGGAGTGCTTAACTGTTCTTCAGTTTTCAAGTGCTCAGGGATGTCTTGTTCAGTTGCTCTTGTCTTTCTAGGAAATAGTTTTGGCCTTTCAAAAGTTGCGGATTGAAAAACAAAAGAACGATGAATGGGTCAGTTGCCATGATATCCACTTAGTTCCCCTGATGGGTTTGCCATTCACGCTGCTTCATGCTGACAAATAATAGTCATGTCCCTAGCGCATATCGTTCTAAAGTTCTCCATTACTCACTAACTACGAATGCCGAAATATATATATATATATATATATATATTATATATATATATATATATGTTAGACTATGCTCAACATTAAACATTTTGCGCATCTTTTGTTACTTTCATGAGCTATTATCATCTCACGCGGCGGATGAATTTACAAGTGATACGTCTGAGTTTGGAAATACATTTAATGGGCTTTCCCTGGTCCCTCGAGCTGACAAGAGCTAACTTCTGTAATCAAACCTGGAATTAACTTCTGTACGCCATGAAACGGGGGAGAAAGAAAGGCAGTGAGATAGGTAGATGGATAGATAGAGAAAGGCAGAGAATCAGAGAAGATTTAAAGATTTAGTTTTAATTCCATTTGTTACAATGGATATTCTTTGCTGTGACATGCTGTCTGTTTTATTTTGCTCAAATCTTCCCATGTGTGCAAGGAATGGATGGGGTTGCCATTCATTGATTTGGTATCACATGGGGCATTTCATAATCCAAATCAAATCTAAAATAAAAAAAATCCTAATCATAGCTTCCTTTCATTCTACAGGGATATCATTCCTGAATATGCTACTACTTTCTTAACATCCTTCAAAAAGTCTTTTACTGAAAAACATATTAATGACTTGTTCACAATGCATATCACTTTCAAATCACAAGTGGGATTGAACGCAGGTCCGCAAGAGGTAACGATAGAGGTAGAGACAGAGATGCAGGGAGAGTGAATGAGAGGAATGAGAGAGAGAGAGAAAAAAAACACCCAGCCCAGTCGTATTTAACAACACACACAAAAAAAAAAGAAATAAAAAATAGAATAATCACATGGAGCCCAATGCGGATGTCAGATCGACCCGCGCAACTTCCTCGATCCACCGACGCTGACGGAGATGCATTCGCCCAAGAAGTTGCTCCTCGGACGTGCCTCTCGACCTCGTCCATCCGTTTTCCTCATGTCAATTTTCGTCTCGGTAACCTCGTAAGTGAGAAGGAAAAACGAAGCGAAGGAGGGAAGAAACGCGGAGTAAAGAGAAAGGATGAAAAAGTGACATTAAAAGAGTGGTAGTGATCTGAAGTTGGGAAAGGGGAAGGGAAAAGGGAGAAAAAAAGAGGCGAAGGAGAGACTAAAAAGAATAAAAAAGTAAAGAGAAAGATATACATTTATTCCTTTGTAATATACACACATACATAAACACACACACACATATATATATACATATATGTGTGTGTGATAGATCTATAGATAAAGCAGATAGACAAATAGTTAACTCTCTCTCTTCTCTCTCTTCGTACTGGAAAGGGGTGAAAAGTAAAAATAATAATAAAAATGGAAAAATAACAAGATAAACAACCGAATGGATAGAAAAAAAGCCAGGAGAGAGAAAGGCAAATATTAAACGAACAGCTGATGGACGGCGACAAACAGTTATGGCACTCGCGTCGTAAAAATGTGAGGGAAAGGTCCCGCGGGTGCCATGAGGGAGGGAGAAGAGGGGAGGGAGGGGAGGGAGGGAAAGGGGGGAAGTGGAGCTGGGATAGGGCTGGGATAGGGAGAGGGGGGCGGGGATAGGGTGAAGGGAGGTGCGGGGATAAGGAAAGGGGGGACGGGGATGGGGAGAGGGGAGAGGGGGTGGATGTAGAGGGGAAGATGCATAAAAGAAAGTAAGAGAGAGAGAGAGAGTGAGAGGTAGAGAAATAGGGGTGGGGTGGAAGACAAGAGGAAAGGGGAAGGAAAAGGAAGAAGAGAGAGAGGGAAAGAGCTGGAAGAAAGAGATGGAAAAGATAGAAGGAAAGATGGAGGAGGGGAGAGGTGAAAGAGGAAAAGAATGGGAGGGAGAGGGAAGGGGAGGATACCTAGGGACTTTGAACACGGCGATGGCTGGAGAAGGAGACTATCTTGACGGGAAGGATCTGCGAAGGAGGTGACAAGGTTGATCCGCGGGACAATCCTTGCATCTTAAGTGTCTTTGTTTGGGAAGGAAACAGGGGAGGTAGGGAGGGGAGGGGGGAGGGAAGGAGGAAAGGAGGGAGGGAGGGAGAGAAGGAAGGGAGAGAGGGAGTGAGGAAAGGAAGGAGGGAGTGGGGAAGGAGGAGGGAGGAGGGAGGGAGGAAGGAAGGGAGAGAGGGAGAAAGAAGGAGGGAGGGGGGAGTGGGGGAGGAGGGAGGGAGGGAGGGAGGGAGGAAGAGAAGGAAGGGCGATGAGGATGGGGGGAGGGGGGAGAGGGAAGAAGGGCGAGAGAGGGGGTTGTAGGGAGAGGTAGGGGTGAGAGAGGATGTTAGGAAAGTAAAAGAGAAAGAAAAGGGAAGACGTAGGATAAAGGAAGGGGAGAGGATTTTATAGGAAGAAGATGGGAGCGATGGATGAAGGGGTGTAGGGAGAGGGAGGGAGGATGTAAGGAAAGGGAGAGAGAGAATAAGTGAATTAGCGAAGAGGAAGGAGAAGGAGATAGAGGGAAAGAGGAACACTAGGATACAACAAAGAGGGGAGAGGACAGGGAAGGAAAAAATAATACACAAAAGAGAAACAAACACAGAAATACCGATCGACGGACACACGCACGGATGAATAACCCAAGAAAAGAAAACACAGCCAAACAGAAACAAATAAACCCTAGAAAAAAAAGAATAAATACCACAAAAAAGCGAGACAAACGAACGGAAAACGCAGCCCTCCCGACAGCCGGCGGCCCTCCAACCCGAGGCGACGGCCGACGGGGCTGCTGCGGCCACGTGTAAACTGAGAAAGCCGCGCCTCCCTCGGCGTAATGGCGCGAGAGGGGACGTTTGGGAAGCTCTAATTTGAGGGGAAACGCTGAGGTGTGAGTTACACCTCCATAAGGGTGACGGAGCGAAGGGTGAAGGGTGGAGACTGGCGGGGGGAGAGGGGAAAAGGGGAGGGAGGGAGGGAGGGAGGAGGGAGGAAGGAGGGAGGGAAGGGGAGGGAGGGAGGGAAGGAGGGAGGAGGAGGGAAGGAGGGAAGGAGGGAGGTAGAGAAAGAGACACAGAGAGAGTGGAATTGAAGGCAATAACGATGAAGGAAAAGAAAGAGAGAGCAAAAAAATCACGTTGTAAAAAGAAATAAGATCGTGGATAATTAGAGAAGGATAATTAAGGAAGAAGAAAAGGAAGAATGAGGATGAAAGGAAAGAAAGCTGAAAAGAAAAAGGAAACGCCCAAAAACGAATCGTCGGAAGGAATTCGAGAAAGGTCAAGAAGATCTCTGGGTCATATAAGGTCACAGAGAGAACCCTTAAACCTGAAGATCTTTGGGTCACATAAGGTCACCCAGAGAAGCAGTGAAGTTGAAGATCTCTGGGTCACATAAGGTCACTGAAAGAAACATTAAAGCTGAAGAGCTCTGGGTCACATAAGGTCACCGGGTGAATCATTAAAGTTGAAAATGAATGGAAGAAATGTGATGATAAATAAGCTAGAGACAAAGTGTGAAGTAAAGAGAAAAAATAATCGGATAGAATGAGGAAGAGAAAATGAATTGATGTGAGAATATAAGTACAAAGAATGATGAATATACAAGAATAAGTAGAGATAAAGCGATAAAGCAAGGAACAGATGTGCGTGTATGCATCGACAATCGGTGATTATATATTAAAAAAATTGACGAATAACCAAAATAAGAAAATAAGAAAACAAATTAGGAATTTAAGTCATTCTCGCGCATTTCAAGTGACTCCTTCAAGATAATCTGGAGGAGTAAAATGTTCCTGAATGTTCTTAAGGCTGAGTAAATCATTCTTTTTTCTTCGGATCTCTTTCCTCGGTAATATGTTTTAGTTCCGGAACCTTATCGCCTTACAGCTTTTCTTCCTACTCTTCGTACTGCTATTATTCATTCGCTTTCTACTTCCTTCTAAAAGTTTTATTCTCTTTCTCCTCATCTTCCTGGTCCTCCTTCTCCAATTTTTTTCTCCTCCTATTCCTCTTCTTCTTCCTCCTCCTCCTTTGCCATCTCCTTCTTCACTGGCATCTGCCCCACTTCTTCTCCACTACTTTTCTGCCTCTTCTTGCTCCTCCTCCCCCTTCTTCTCCTTCTCCTCCTCCTCCTGCTCCTCCTCCTCCTTTTCTTTCTCCTCCTTCTCCTTCTCCTACTCGTCCTCCTCCTCTTCCTCCATGCCTTCTATTCATCCCCTCTTCCTCACCATTCTCCCCTCCTCCTCTTCTTCTCACCCCTATTTTTTTCCTTCCTTCGTGCTCAATCCTCTTCGGCAGATCCAAAATTGTACCGTAGCTCCTTCTTCACTAGATAAATATTGACTAACATCTTATGTTATCATTAGGGTCAATTTCGCTTGATGCCAAGAACACGCAAGGAGGATGAGAAATAAAATGATGGGAGATGGGAAAGAGAGAAAAGGGGAGGGGGGGGAGGGAGGGAGAGAGAAGAAAGAAAGGAGGGGGAGGGAGGGAAGGAGGAGTGAGGGTGAGGAAGGGAGGGAGGGAGGAAGGAGCGAGAGAGAGACAGGAAATAGAGAAAGAGAGAGATAGATAGTCACACACACACACACACACACACACACAACACACACACACACACACACACACACAAGAGAGAGAGAGAGATGGAGGAGAGAGAGAGAGAGAGAGAGAGAGAGAGAGAGAGAGAGAGAGAGAGAGAAGAGAGATAAAGATAGAAGACAGCAAAATCTTGATATATCTACCTTTCGTGTCTTTCTATTTCAATGAAACCAAACCATCTTTTTAAAACCCCATACAATCAAATCCCCCCCACCCCTCACCCCCCCCCCCAAAAAAAAACGAAATACCTGAACCAACAAAACCGGCTTTCAAAATTCCTGCGTAGGATTTCTTCCAGTGAAAACCGGATTATGAAATTCGTATTGCAGGATGTTGCACGCACGCAAGCATGAAGGATTGCTCGATCACGTGGCAGAAGGAGAGAGATTGTGATTGCTTCTTGGAGGGAGGTAATCGGGAGGGAGAGGAGGAAGGTAGATGGATAGGTGTGGATAGGGTTGTATGGATAGGCATGGATTAGATAAATAGATGTAAAGAGCGAGTCGGGGAGAGAGAAAGAAGTCAGTTTAACGATAAAAGTTAAATAGGTAGATAGACACAGAGAGGAAGGGAGAAAGAGAGAGAGAGAGAGAGAGAGAGAGAGAGAGAGAGAGAGAGAGAGAGAGAGAGAGAGAGAGAGAGAGAGAGAGAGAGAGAGAGAGAGAGAGAGGAGAGAGAGAATGCTAAATACGTGCATTAAATAAGTGATAAATAATTAATTTAAGGGGAAGTTAACATTTCCTTTAGCGTTAAAAGAAAAAAAGAAAGAAAATAAAATAGCCTGTAAGAATGATCTACAACCCTATAAATTACCGTAGCAAGAAAAATTGTCTCACAAGCTATGTCTGGAAGGGTTAACTACCGTAGTTTACACTTGTCAGTAGAATGTCGATGTTCTGAGTTCGGAAACCTGTGTTTAAACAAATGAATCATACTTTGAATGAATTATTACCCCTTACAAAAAGGAATACAAAAAAAAAAACAAAAAACATGAGTTGACCTATAACATATTAAAAGGAGAGAGAGCCACAGCAATTTCATTATTGTAAAGGCTGTAATCTAATATTCTCGCAATACTTTCATGTCATTATGCAAATTACAAGCCACAAATATGATTTAATACCTTTATAGCAAGCTAGAATTACGATATATTGCCCTGGTGAATAAACATCTCAGCTTTACAGAGTTTACGCACGTCTTCGCAGAAACAATAGAGTGAAATTCTATATTCAAAAAAAAAAAAAAATGTATCTTATTTCCAATGCATTGACTTCTTTTTTTTTCAGTGTGTTCCATGTATAGTTCGCTTTCCGTTTCTGTCAGTGCGATGGGAACAATATGTGGAGATCGTCTATCAACCAGATCGATGTCTAATCAAATGGTGACGTATGTTTCTAATATATATTTTCACACGTTAATTTTACCTCTTTTCTTTACCCCTCTTCCTGTTTCTCCACCCAATCCCTCCACATACAAATACATGGAAGAAAAACCCACAATGTACAAACTAGATTTATTGATGAAAGTGAGACAACATGTATACATACATATATAAAAAATACATATCTGTACAGGACATACTCCCACCTATGCGAATTATTGTGTCCTGTTGTTTCTCCTTCTCTTCCTCCTTTCCACTTCTCTCAGTCTCTCCTTCCCCCTCTATTCCTCCTTTCCACCACTCTGCCTCCTCCCTCTCTTTTCTTCCTCGCCACCTTTCTACCTCCCCCACCCTTCCACAACCATCCCCACCTCGGTACCTCCTCTTCCCCTCTCCCTTCTCCCCTCGCCCCCCCTTTTCCCCAACTCCCACCCCATGTAACTCGATTATCTCTTGTAATTCCCTATCATCGCCCTGGCAGTGGTTAACGCGTTAAGAAAGGGTGGATAAAGGGGAAAAAGAAGGCTGAAGGGGAAAAAAGTGATCGAAAGGAAAAAAAAAACATGGGTGGTTGAAGGGAAAAAAGGGGAAAAGGTAGTTGAAGGGGAAAATGTGGATAAAGGGGAAAAGGTAGTTGAAGGGGAAAAAGTGATTGAAAGAAAAAACATAGGTGGTCGAAGGGAAAAAAAGGTGGATGAAGGGGAAAAGGGTGGTTGAGGGGGGAAATGATTGAAAGGAAAAACATAGGTGATTGAAGGGAAAAAAGGAGAATGAAGGAAAAAAAAACGTGGTTGAAGGGAAAAAACATAGGTGGTTGAAGGGGGGAAAAGATGAATGGCAGGGGAAAAGGTGGTTGAGGGGGAAAAAAGTTGGTTGAAAGTGAAAAAAGGGCTGTTGAAAAAGGGTATTGATGTAAGGGGAGTGGCTCTTAGAGGGGGAAAGGGGCTGTTGAAAGGGAAAAAGGGCCGCTGAAAAGGAAATTGATGGCTTATTTAGAAAGATAAGGTTGTTAAAGGGAAAGCAAAGGCTGAGGGCTAGGAAGAAATGGTAGAGTACGATATTAGAAGAGAGACAAAGAAGAAAGTAAGTAGAAGGAAATACTTAAAGAATATATACAACATAAAAAACATCTATTTCGATCGTGAACTTTCGCCGAAGTACAAATAAAAGTTCAACAAGACAAACGACGTATAAAACACCTCTACGAACATAGACCTAACTCGATCGTAAACACTGACAACCCCATTATTACCACAACCCCTTCATTACCAACCTCACCTCCCCGCGCCTTCAACCTCTTCTGTTCCCTCAATATTCTCAAAATACTTTACTTTCCCCCACCCTCATTTAAACCTTCACTCCTCCCTCAACACCTCCCCTTACCGAACCCCTTTAAATCCTCCCCCCTTAAGAATCTCCTGTCCTCTTTCCCCACCCCTTTGAATCGCTTCCTTTTCCCCAACCCCCTGTTTAAACTTGTTTCCTTTTCGCTTTACCTATTTAAACCTCTCCCCTTCTCAACTTCATTAAACCCCTTAATTTCCCCAACTCATTTAAACCCCTTCCCTTCCCCTCCATAAAAAAACAACAACCCTTTCCCCTCCCTCACAACCCCTCTCTTTCCAGTCCCAATAACCTCCTCCCTCTACCCAACCCCATACACCCTTCAACCCCCTCCCACTCCTACCCCCACCCCACTCCCCTCCTGACGTATGAGGAACGTCCCTCATCGTTATTACCATTGGGCGGTCGTTATTGGTCTTAATTAGTCGTTATCTCCTCATTGGTCAACACCGAGTGATTTATCGGTGTTATCTTTTGATCCCTTTATCGTTCTCGGACACTTAGGAGGGTGAAGGGTGTCAGAAGTCACCCTCAAATGGCGCGTGTTCTGTGGTACTTCGGTTATCGATATATAGATTCTTGTTGTTGTATATGTATTTCTTAATCTACTTATACATATCTTAGACTGTCTATTCTTGACATAGTTTCCTTTCTCATTTTTAAAAAGAAATTTCTTAATTTAGTCCTCTTTTTCATTTATCTAGAAAACTCAATTTCTGAAATTTTAGAATCATATCTGTGCATTATGCAACAGATAAAAAATGTTTTATATGTCTACATATATACATATATCATGTTGTAGCGCATATGGCATGAATGAAGATCACACACACACACACACACACACACACACACACACACACACACACACACACACACACAACACACACACACACACACACACACACATTACCGCTCGCGATCGACGCTACGGAACCATGAAACAATATAAAAGTCAAGTGTCTTCCCCTCCCCTTTTACAACACACGGGGCCCTGTCCCTCTGAACCGCCCCTGAAAGAACCGAAGAACCTTCATCAGGAACCGAGTCACTATGGGGAACTCGCTCACTCTCTCACTCTTAACACGCTTCTCTGCAGGACCGCCCTCGGCCCCCGATCCCTTTGTTGCTCGTCGGCCAAACAATAAGTAAGCAATCCGCGGCAATAACACCCATGCTGTGTTTATTGCAAATCAGTCTATTGTGTTACAACCATCGTTTCCGAGTAGGGAACAACGCAATTATCCGATATTGCAATCTGGTATCGTACCCTTTATCCTCCTCCCCCCTTTCCTCTTTCCTCCTCGCTCCTCTTGGGTTTAGCTGCTGTTAAACTTGGCTGAACTACATAATCCTGACGTTTCTGCTCATGGTTTATGGCATTGAGCTTCTGTCATGGTAGTCAGAGCTCTTGTTTCAAATCTGTCTTTTTAGATTTTTTTTGTGTGTGATTTTTGTCTTTTTTGTGTCTGTGGTTATGATTTTTTGTGTGTGTTCTGGAGATGGAAGAAGGGGGAAAGGGGGTGATAAAGGGAGTGGGAGGGAAGTGAGAGGGAGGAGGGATGGCAAAACAGAACGAGAAAGAAAGAGAGGGGAGTGTGGAAGACAGTGAAAAGGAAAAAAAGAGAGAAGCAGAAAGAGAGAGAAGGGAGGAGTATACTTCTCTACCCGGCTTCAGTCTTGTGCTCTTCTATACAACTGAACGCAATGTTTTTTTTTTTTGACATTCGCAATAAGATCTCATTCTGACTATTGTGTCAATGTTGATCTTTAAGAAAAATAAGAAAGATTAAGACAAAAGGTGAGTGGCCAGGGTTCGCTGACCACAGGGACTAATTCGTGTCCATTACTATACGGAAAGCATTCTAATGTCATGCTATGATCAGGACCCTTTATATTACCAGTGTGGTATTATAATCCTCTTGTAATTTTTTTCGATGCCCATATTAACTTTGTTATTACATCTTCCATTGTCGTTATTATCCTCGCTCTCTTGACCTTTTTCAATTCTCTCTTTATCCTATTCATCTCACGGTTATCTCCCCTCCATGCTTTCTTTGTTCTTTACCCAACATTTTTTTATTATTTCATTCTTTCCCATTTTCCTTTGCTACCAATTTTCTTTTTCACATGCAAGCCTCTTGCTCTTCTTGTTATTATAGTCATTGACTTCTTCCTTTCTTTACACCGTCTGTAGTTCCCTCTCTTCGCCACCACCGTTTCTTCCCTTCTCCCCTCTTCCTCCTCTCTTTCTGGTCTTCCCTTCTTCGTCTTGATCTTCTTCCCTCCTCTTTTTCATCCTGGTTTTCTCCTCCCCTCTTCTTCTTTGTCTAACTCCTCCTTCTTCTCATCCTGGATTTCCCCTCCTTTGTCTAACTCCTCCTCTTTCTCTTCATCCTGGATTTCTCCCCTCCTCTTCTCCTTCTTTATCAAACTCCTCCTCCTTTTCTTCATCCTAGATTTCTCCTCTCCTCTTCTTCTTTACCTCACTCCCCCTCCACCTTCTCTTCTTCATCCTGGATTTCCTCTCTCCTCTCCTCTCCTCCTTCTTTGTCAAACTCCTCCTTTTCTTTATCCTAGATTTCTCCTCTCTTCTCCTTCTTTACCTCACTCCCCCTCCACCTTCTTCTCTTCTTCATCCTGGATTTCCCCTCTCCTCTCCTCCTTTATCAAACTCCTCCTTTTCTTCATCCTAGATTTCTCTTCATCCTAGATTTATCCTCTTCTCCTCTTATCTCACTCCCCTCCACCTTCTTCTCTTCTTCATCCTGGATTTCCCCTCTCCTCTCCTCTCCTCCTTCTTTATCAAACTCCTCCATTTTTTCATCCTAGATTTCTCCTCTCCTCTTCTTCTTTGCCTCACTCCCCCTCCACCTCCTTCTCTTCTTCATCCTGGATTTTCCCCTCTCTCTCCTCTCCTCCCTTCTTTATCACTCCTCCCTTTCTTCAGATTTCTCTTCTCCTTTTCTTCTTTACCTCACTCCCCCTCCACCTTCTTCTCTTCTTCATCCTGGATTTCCCCTCTCCTCTCCTCTCCTCCTTCTTTATCAAACTCCTCCCTTTCTTCACCCTAGATTTCTCTTCTCCTCTTCTTCTTTACCTCACTCCCCCTCCACCTTCTTCTCTTCTTCATCCTGGATTTCCCCTCTCCTCTCCTCTTCTCCTTTATCAAACTCATCCTTTTCTTCATCCTAGATTTCTCCTCTTCTCCCTCTTTATCTCACTCCCCCTCCACCTCCTTCTCTTCTTCATCCTGGATTTCCCCTCTCCTCTCCTCTTCTCCTTTATCAAACTCCTCCTTTTCTTCATCCTTGATTTCTCCTCTTCTCCCTCTTTATCTCACTCCCCCTCCACCTTCTTCTCTTCTTCATCCTGGATTTCCCCTCTCCTCTCCTCTCCTCCTTCTTTATCAAACTCCTCCCTTTCTTCACCCTAGATTTCTCTTCTCCTTTTCTTCTTTACCTCACTCCCCCTCCACCTCCTTCTCTTCTTTATCCTGGATTTCCCCTCTCCTCTCCTCTCCTTCTTCTTTATCAAACTCCTCCTTTTCTTCATCCTAGATTTCTCCTCTTCTCCCTCTTTACCTCACTCCCCCTCCACCTCCTTCTCTTCTTCATCCTGGATTTCCCCTCTCCTCCTTCGCCCTGGTCGCCCCCCCCCCGCCCCTCCCCCTTCCCCTCCTCCCAGGCGGCTCGAGGTCCCGGCAGCTTCATTACCCGAGAGGCCTAAGGCGTCTGGGGTTTACGACATTGCGCGCGTTATTCCAGGCCGGCTATAACACGGGGCAGCTGCGGAGGCTCTGCACCCGCTGTTGCTTCTGCTCGCCTCCTTCCTCCGCTGATATCCCTGCTGTTTCTTTTTTTTATATAATGTTATGCTGTTTTTTGTAATGGTTAGGCTGGTTGTAATATAAATATCTTTATGATCGTTACTTGGTCTGGTGTGAATCTCTATGGCTAATGGTGTTGGGATGGAATGGTTTCGTGTCGGTCATTGTTGGTCTTCCAATTGCTCAAAAGTAGCGGGAAAGCGCTACGGGTGATTCTGACATACGGGCGCGGCTACCATTTGTGCTGTGATTGCTGGCCTTATCTGCTCCATCCATGACCGGGGCGTCGCCGTTGTTGCTAATTGTAGCGCTTAATGACACGTCTTCCTCTCCAAAGGGTCGTTGGGAACAAAAACTAGCTCGGCCGTTCACTCGTTACGGCACCGAAAAAACAAGCGATTTAAAGACCGAAAGTAGGGAAGGAAAAAAAGCTTTTTATCTTTATCGCCACCTAAAGCACCCATGTTGCAAATCAACCTCGTCGCCGCTAATCTAACGAAGCTCTTGCCTACAAACGCTATCACGACCATCGCCGCTGCTAATGCCCCCTCCCCCCCCTCGCTACGGCCATCTACACCCCCTCTCCCCTACCCTCCCCCCTCCTCTTCTTTCCCATTTACTCTCTCGCCTTTTTTTCTTTACTTGTTTATTTTCCTTGTCTCTTGTTCCTCTCGTTTACATATTATGTGAAGACATTTTTTTATCCCAACTTGTTGGTTTATCCATGTGTAACGAAGCATAATTTTCTCCCGTTTTCTCATTTTTTTTTGAATCTTCATTACGTATATTGTGCTTTCCTTCCATCTCTGTCAGTATATCTGTCATTCTGATTTTCCCTCTTCTCTGTCTTCTCTTTTTCCTTTACTTCTTCATATATAATCCCTCAGCCCTATTTTTCTCTCCTCTTTCGCTTTCTCTCCTCCTCCCCTCCCTCGCCTCTCCTTTATCTACCACTCCCTCAACTATTTCACTTTCTTTTTCTTTCTTTCTCTTTCCCCTCTTCTCTTCTCTTCTCTCTCTCTCTCTCCCCCCCTTTCCTCTCTAACCCTCACTTTCTCTTACCTGTTTTTTTCTTTCCTTTTACTTATCCCTCCTTTGCCTCCATTCCACCCTCCTTTCTT
>NW_020868356.1:82500-95000 GCF_003789085.1 Penaeus vannamei
CTCCCCTCCTATTCCTCATTCCATTCCCTCTCCTATTGCTCCTATTCCCCTTTCCATCCCTCTTACTATATCTCATCCCCTTCTCCACTTCCCCCTTCCCTGTTTCTACATCCACTTTCCACTCCCTGCTCCTGTTATTTTCCCTTTCTCCTATTTCTTCTTTCCACTTCCCCCTTCTTTATACCTACCTTTCCATCCCCTTCTCTCACTACTCCCCATCCCTTCTATCCACTCCTACCTACTATCCAACCCCACTCCCCTTCCTGTTACTCCCCATCCCCCCTTCCACACCCCTCCTCTACCCCCCCTCTCCTACACCCCACCCCCATTCCACTCCCCTCTCCTTACTCCCCACCCCTCCTTCTACTCTCCCCTCCTCTACCCCCCCTCCTAGTCCTCCCTATCCCCCCTTTCCACTTCGCCTCTTCATAACCCCCCCCCCCATCCTGTTACCCTCCCCCTACCCCTCCCCCTTGCCCCACCACCCACCCAACCCCTGCAAAGCTGAGGTGAATTGTGGAGACATATATTGGCCTCTGATATTTATCTTGGAGAAGTCTGCATCGCGCTTTCCCTTTATCGACAGCGAACGCCTTCCCGCATCGAGCCGAGTTCTTCTTTTTCTTTAATAGGACATTAGATAAGGTCCAAGGGCGGTGCTCGATATTGATAGGAGTATCAAAGGATGGAATAACTTTTTAAGGATGAATTCCAATGCATTTCGGATTTTTTTTTTTGGTTTATTTATCTTTTTGTTTTTTTTCTTCCTGGCAGAAGCTATGAGGTATGTAGGTAGAATGTGTATGATGGCGGAAAATTTTTGGAAGAAATTTTGGTAAATATGTATGTCGCATAAATGAGGAAAAGCGTGATTTTAGGCAATGGTATGCGTTTTCATTGGTAATGGTATTAGAAATGATAATAATGCTGATAAAAATATTCATGATGATGCTGATATCAATAGCAATAATGATAATAATAATGGTAATAAAATAATAACGATAATAAATAATAATAACAAAAATAACAACAATCATAATAACAATAACAACGACGACAAGAATGATAATAACAACAATAGCAACAACAATGATGATAATAATAATAAGGGTAATATGATAATAATAACAACAATAACAGCAACAATGATAATAATATTGATAATAATAATAATAATAATGATGATAAGAACAATAGTAAAAGTAATAATAATGTCAATAATAATAATAATAATAATAATGATAATAATAATAAAAAGTTTAATAATAACGACAACAGCAGCAATAATTATAATAATAATGATGATAATGATAATAATAATAACCTCCAAAGCAACAAAACAATAACAACGATCTATGTACCCCCCCCCAAGCACCACTCAGCCACACGAGCCACACTGGCGCCCGTGGGAGAGAGCTCTTCCCATTCTCTCCAAGGAACCACAAGCAGGCAGTCTCGATGGCGAGGAGGAAAAAGGCATTAACATGGTCGCATTTCGGGTTTATTTATTGTCCCTGGGTTGGTGGAAAAGTTGGGGCGGGACGGAGTGAGGGAGGGAGGAATTAGGGAGAGAAAGGAGAGAAAGGGAGAGAAGGGAGAGAAAGAGAGGAAGGTAGAGAGAGAGGGGGAGGGAAGGGAGAGGGAGAGGAGGGAGAGGAAGGAGGAGAGGGAGGGAGAGGGAGGGAGGAGGGAGAGAGGAGAGAGAGAGAGAGAGAGAGAGAGAGAGAGAGAGAGAGAGAGAGAAGAGAGAGAGAGAGAGAGAGAGAGAGAGAGAGAGAGAGAGAGAGAGAGAGAGAGAGAGAGAGAGAGAGAGAGAGAGAGAGAGAGAGAGAGAGAGGAGAGAGGAGAGAGAGAGAGAGAGAGAGAGAGAGAGAGAGAGAGAGAGAGAGAGAGGAGAGAGAGAGAGAGAGAGAGAGAGAGAGAGAGAGAGAGAGAAGAGAGAGAGAGAGAGAGAGAAGAGAGAGAGAGAGAGAGAGAGAGAGAGAGAGAGAGAGAGAGAGAGAGAGAGAGAGAAGAGAGAGAGAGAGAGAGAGAGAGAGAGAGAGAGAGAGTTAAACAAACACAGATCGAGACAAAAAACGAAAAACAGAAAATAAAACCCGTGCCTGCATTCTTTCTTCCCCATTTCCCTTCTTCAGTATTAAAGAAAAAAATGTTGATTGCTGCATATTCTCGGATTCCCTAGCTATCACTGGAGCTTTGGCCTTGTTTGTTTAGTGTAAGGAAGCGCTGGTTTCTCACCCCGACATAATATCACACACAGAAAGAGAAGACAGTTTCGTGCTCGTACCCGGCCGCAAATACAGGGCCATCTCGCACGCAGAAATGTGAACGATATGTTATCTGGCGGGGACGACGCGCCAAAGCAAACAGCCAAATTCAAAATGCAGCACGCCTTCTCCCCTTCCAGCCCCCCCCCCCAGTAAAATTAAAAAAAGAAGAAAAAAAAGAAAAAGAAAATGGAGCGAATATAAATTTACGAAAATTATATCTCGCTGGCAATGCTGACCAAGGAAGGTCTTGCAAGGTCACAGTCTCCTCGTCTTGCAGCCTTCCAGACGACCTCTGTGGCTAGTCTGGGGGTCATATCAACTTTCTTTTCCCACTCCTATTCCTCTGTTTTATTCCGCTTCTTCTTTTTCCCCTTACTTTCCTGTTCCTCTGCTCCCTTTTCTCCCTCTTATTTTCCCTTAATTTAGTTCCCTTCTTAGTTTTCTGTCTTTTCATTATGCATTTATGCAGTAATACCTCCCTCTCTGTTCCTTTAGTGTTCTTGTTTTCAAGACTTCCTTTCCTCTCTCTCTCCCGCCCTTCCCTCCCCCTGTTTCTCTCATTCTCTCTCTCTTCTCTTTTCGTCTCTCTCTTATTCTACATGTTGATTTCTGCATGAGAATGTCAGTAGGGAGGTGAATGTACTGTTTATGTGTGTGCGCGTGCGTGCGCGTATGAGTGAAAGTGTGTGTGTGTGGGGGGGGGGGAGCGTGTATGCGTGCGTGGGTGTATTGATTATTCATTTATAAAAATGTAGCTGTAGTTATATGACTGATATGAATGCATAATAATAGTACTTCTTATAATATGTGTACATGTATATTAATGCGAAAAGAATATGACATACCAGAAAAAAATACATACATACATAATACATAATATATATATATATAATATATATATATATATATATATATATATATATATATATATATTACAGCCAACCATGCAGGGTGTGAGAAAGAAAATATAACAGTGTAACAAAACACAAAATGGACAAACGAACTGACAGAAAAATACAGAAAGTGCCATGCATAAACTGTCATACAAAAGGCACAAGTGGATAAACTGATAAATTGAAAAAAAAAAAAATGGTGTCGGGAATATGTGACGATGAAACTTTATTTTTTTATTTATCTATTTTTTGGTGTGTATTTAGTCGACACGTTGGTTTTTGTTTGTTTGTAGTTTAAAGTTGAGATGATAGATAAGATAATATCGATTATGATACTAACAATATCAATGATACTATACTTATAATCAAAAATACTATGATGATGACAGTTGTCCTATTACAAAATTACATTGTCATTATTACCGCTTTATCCTTATTATTACTGTAATTATTATTAATATCATTGTGGTCATTTATTATCATACATCATTATTGACATTATATTAGCTGGTGTTGTGTGTGTGTGGTTGTGTGGTGCTGTTGTGTGTGTGTGTGTGTGTGTGTGTGTGTGTGTGTGTGTGTGTGTGTGTGTGTGTGTGTGTGTGTGTGTGTGTGTGTTGTGTGTGTGTGTGTGTGTGTGTGTGGTGTGTGTGTGTGTGTGTGTGTGTGTGTGTGTGTGTGTGTGTGGTGTGTGTGTGGTGGTGTGTGTGTGTGTGTGTGTGTGTGTGTGTGTGTGTGTGTGTGTGTGTGTGTGTGTGTGTGTGTGTGTGTGTGTGTGTGTGTGTGTGTGTGTATATGTATGTATCATTATCAATTATATTAATATATATATATATATATATATATATAATATATATATATATATATTATATATATATGTGTGTGTGTGTGTGTGTGTGTGTGTGTGTGTGTGTGTGTGTGTGTGTGTGTGTATTATATATGTGTATATATGTATATAAATTTATATATATATATATATAATACATATATATTGTGTGTGTGTGTGTGTGTGTGTGTGTGTGGTGTGTGTGTGTGTGTGTGTGTGTGTGTGTGTGTGTGTGTGTGTGTGTGTTATACATATGTATGTATATATGTATATAACAAATTTAATCACACACGCACATGTGTGTGTTTGCCTTTGTATTAAAACTGCGTCTCAGATCTTCATGGAAACTGACAGAGAGTAAATCTGATCGTTTCCTCAACATCCGAAAACCGTCATTTTCTTTTCCCTTCACTTGAGGAAAATTGACGGCAGCGTAATATGATTATCCTCTATCCTTTTCCACATCAACCATCTTCCTCTCCTTAATCATTTCTTGGCTTCTCTATCTTCCATCTCCATTATTCTATGCCCTTGTAGATTTTCCTATTTTCATATCTTTGTCTCTCACCTGTCCTTTCCTCCACGTTCCTCCAAGTAATTATAAGCCCTCCCCCACCCCCCGTTAGGAAGAAACAAACAAACAAAGAAAGAATGTTTCTGCTTTATTCTTTCCTCCCCCTTTATTTCTCTCCCTCCCTTCTCTCGCCTTTCCATCTGTCTCCCCGTTTCGGTTTGCCCCTCACGTCTTCGCGCTGATAATGGCGACTGATGAAGTCACGTGCCCCCGCCTCCCCCCCCCCCTCTCCACCTCCAGCCCCTCCTCTCATCCGCGGTTGCCTCCCCTCTTTGCGCCTCCCTTCCCCCTGTTTCCTCCCCCCTCACTCTTGCTATCCTCCTCCCCTGTTTTCCCTCCCCCTCACCCTGTTATCCCCCACCTTGTTTCCTCTCCCCTCACTCTCCTACCCCTCTGTTTCCTCACCCTTCCCTCTCCCTATCCCCCCCCCTTGTTTCACCACTCTTCCCCCTGCTACCCCCTGTTCCTCACCCCTCCCCTGCGCTACCCCCCTGATTTCCCACCCTCCCCTAACTCCTTCCCCATCCCAAGAGGCAAACCAACCACAAACACAGCTTTCTCCCCTCCCAGTTCCCCCGTAACACATCCCAAAACTTTGCTTTTCTCTTTTTTCTGGGTTTCCTGTTTATTCATTATTAGTTTTTTTTTTTTTTATTTTGTTATCTGTGTTTTTTGTTATTTTTAATCACCACTGGAGAAGGTGAGAGACGAAGAAGGGAGAGAAGAGGAAGGGGAGGGAGGATGGAGAGGTGAGAGGAGGAGGAGGAGGAGGAGGAGGAGGAGGAGGAGGAGGAGGAGGAGGGAGGAGGAGTGAGTGAGGAGGAGGCAGGAGGGGGAAGGAGGAGGAGGAGAGAGGGAGGAGGAGAAGGAGAAGGAGGGAGGAAGGGAGGATGGGAGGTGAAAGGAGGGGTAGGAGAGGAAGAAGGAAGGAGGAGGACGAATTAAGGCAGCAAGAACAAAAGGTGAGACGAATAGAAAGAGAGAATATTGAGAGAAAGAAGAGAAGGGATTATGAGGACAACTTAAGCGAAAAGTTAATATTCTTCAAGACCGAAATTAATTCAGAGATCGATAACCGCTTGTGAGAGGTACTGTAGTTCACTTATATTCATAATTCTTTGAACACTCTATTCCTTTCCTCCAATTTCCTCTCATCTATCTTTTCTTTCCCTCTCTTCCTTTTTTCCCCGCTTAATAATGCAAGTTCAGTGAAATCCCTTCCGTGAGGCTGGAGGATAAGAGACAAAGGACGAAGAAAAACAACAAAGATAGCAGTAAAAATAACAGCTACTACTCTGACAGAGGGAAAGAAATAAAAAAGAATTCGACAACTCTAAAAAAGAAAATAGAAAAAAATATCGACAATAGCCAAAAAAAAAAAAAAAAAAAAAAAAAAATCAACAACAAAAAAAAGAATTCGACAACCCCCCTCAAAAAAAAAAAAAAAAAAACAACAACTCTAAAAAAGAAAAAAAATCGACAACTCTAACAAAAAAAAAGAAAAAAGAGAAAAAAGAAAGAAAGGGAAAAAAACAACATCTGAAACAAATATTTCCGATCGCATTTCAAAAGACACCTTTTTCCTAGGGGGAAATTCTCCCAAATGGGCGTGGCTCCTATATCCCTTTCCTCCATCTAACCCCCCCCCCACCCTAAAAAAAAAAAAAGCTGTATAAGAACGTGTATAGGCTGTTTATAGCATTATGGTGGGCCGGGAGACTCTAGCACGCAACCGTAGGCCTACAAAGAAGAAAATGGAGAATGCGTTTAACTCCTTTTTATTTTGTTATCCCGTTCTAACCCACCTGGCCTCAGCCGCACGATTTTGTAGGCCTATTTTCGTCGGGTGGTGTTTAAGAAAAAAACAAAATGGTGAAGATGTTTGAAAGCCAGAGTTGAGGATTGAAAGAAATAGTTTGATGTTTGAGAAAAAAGTCTGATGTCTGAAAAAAAAAATTGACGTTTGGAAAAAATCTTGTAAATAGGTTTATGTCCGAACAAACAACTAAATCCCGAAGACTGACTCGCGTGTTTCTCTGCTAACAGGATGGAAGGCAGAGCGAGGAAAAGAATACGTAAAAGAATTGAAAATCAATGGAATCTCGAAGTGTTTGGACACACACACACACACACACACACACACACAACACCACACACACACACACACACACACACACACACAACACAGAGAGAGAGAGAGAGAGAGAGAGAGAGAGAGAGAGAGAGAGAGAGAGAGAGAGAGAGAGAGAGAGGAGAGAGAGAGAGAGAGAGAGAGAGAGATGCAATTGAATAGCGTGTAAAGGTGATAGAGCGTGTAAAGGTGATAGTTACTATAGAAAACAAGTTTATGTGCTACGCTTTATAACAAAAATAATGCATAAACTATAAAAAAAATAAAAAAAATAAAAATAAAAAAAAATCAGAGATCAAAATAGATATATAGACAAACATGTGCTTTTTAGGACAATCGTGATAAGAATTTTTTTTTCTCTTGTCCATGATAAAAGAAGAGAATAAAAACGCGCGAAATACACGCTGCTGACTCTTATTCGAAAACTAGGATTGGAACGATACGAAAGAGGGAAGAACGGGGAAGGTGAGTGAAGGGGAGGGAGTGGGAACAGGCGATAAGGAAGAGGGGGAGGAAGTAGATGGGAAAAGAAAGGAGAAAAAGGGAAAGGATGAAAGAAGAAAGAGACAGGAAGGGAAGGGGGAGAGAATTGAAGGAAAGGGCTTGTAAAAGGAATAAAAAAAGAGATGGAGAACGAGAGAAATTGATGCAAAAAGCATAAAAATGAACATCAGAAAATCAGAAACAGAATAGGAAAAAACAGAAAAACGAGAAAGAAATGAAACGCAAGGGAAACAGATAAAAAAACAACGGAAATCAATAAAGAACTCACACCTACCTGGAAATTCAGGAAAACATCTTCAGAATTCACTGTTAATCTTGAAGGCGCCAGTCGAGGGAGGGAACCAAGACAATTTTCCCCTTTTTTTTAACTCAATGGAAGACCAACGGACACTCCTTACCTGCAATAAAATGGAATTTATGGATTAGTTTCTGTAGAGACGGATTGTGTTTACCCATACTACGTGTGCAGATAATGGGTATGAATTTCATGAACAAGAATAGGATAAGAGAAAAGGGAAAAAAGGGAGGATATGTGGGGGAAAATATGGTATTCGAGGACTGAAGGGAAAATATTAAACAGATTCAGGTTCCGTCTGCCTCGCTCTGTCTCTGTCTCTCGTTTCATCTTCCTCCTCCTCCCCCTTTCTCTCATTTTCTCTCTCTATTGTCTATGGTGATATGTGTATGCCTAAAACACATCTACACATCTACACATCACACACACACACACACACACACACACACACACACACACACACACACACACACACACATATATATATATATATATATATATATATATATATTATATTATTATATATATATATATATATGAAATTCCTTCATGGAACTAAAACTGACGATGAAAATGCGATAAATGATTAAACCCCCTTTTCCTTTCACACGGTTCCGAACCCGGCCTGACAAGGTGGACACGACGATTCGGACGAGGTCTGGTGAAAAATGTAATTGCCAAGGATGATTTTGGGCGGGCGGGGAGGCCGGAATTATCGCGCCTTTTTGGTGGATTTTCTGGTGGGCGCTTTTTGGACGGGTCTTGGGATCTTTGCTTTTGTGTGCACGTTTCTGTGTTTGTTGTTTCTCTCTCTCTCTCTCTGGCTCTGTTTATATATCTATCTGTCTATCTGTTTGTCTCGATGTTTATCTATCAAGATATTTCTCCTTCATCGTCCATTACTCCCACAAGGTGTATCACTATGAGTAAATTATATATTTGTTCGTCATATAATGTAGGTCTCTCTCGTTTCTTGTTCTCTCTCTCTCTCTCTCTCTCTCTCTCTCTCTTTCTTTTCTCTCCTCTCCCTCCTCTCTTCTTCTCTCACTCTCTCATTATAGATCTTTCTTCCTATCTCCCTGTTTTATCTTCCCTTCCTCCTACTTCCATACTTATCGAATTTATCCCTAAACGAGAGAAGCAGATTGAAAGCAGGTGTCTCGAACTCCCCTAATTGTCTTGAATAAAATATGTCGACTTTAATGCGAGGATGAAATTCCTCTTAGATTTTTTTTATCCCATTTTTTTTCTTTTCTTTTTTCTTGTTTGGAGGGGGGGAGGTGGCTCGAAGGCATGTCTTGGCCTCTTCCACAACAGGGGCGTTTTAAGTGCATTTGGATGTGTGACAGTTATGGAGGAATTAAACTAGATTGAGACAGATGGAACTCTCTGGTAAAATCACTTTCAATTTCTCAAAAAAGGGGGACATGTGAGTAATGAAAAAGGAAATCCAATTGATAGCCTTCGGTTAATTGGTTTTAGTTATTCATCCATAGCGTATTGTGCTGTATCAGTCTCTCTCTCTCTCTCTCACGCTCTCTCTCTCTCTCTCTCTCTCTCTCTCTCTCTCTCTCTTCCCTCTCCCTCTCTCTCTCTCTCTCTCCTCGCTCTCTCCTCTTTTCTCCTCTCTCTCTCTCTTCCACTCTCTCTCTCTCTCTCTCTCTCTCTCTCTCTCTCTCTCTCTCTCTCTCTCTCTCCAAGAACAGTCCACAGGAGGAAAAATGCAAATGGGAGGAATGAAAAAAAAGGAAATCAAAACATCCGAGGCAAATATGGGCAGCCTTAAGAACAAAGGGGAAAGGGAGAGGGAGAAAGGAGATAGATGGAGGGGGGGGGGGAAGCGCTTAGATAAAAAAGGAAAACACGGATGAAATAGGATAAGAAAAAAAATGAAGGAGGATGAGAGAGAGAAAGAAAGAAAGAAAGAAAAAAAAAGCAATATTGGTTATTATCAAGGCGAACAGAAAATGGGATGTTGGGGGATGGTGTGGAGCCGGGGGGGCAGGGGCAGGGGGCAGGGGGCGGGGGAGGTGTTACAAGCCTCGGAGAAAATGGACACGGGCGGATTATCAAAACATGATTTGTAAAGACTGCGCGTGCCGTTTTTCTGTTTCTTTTTCTTCTTTTTTTTTGATACGGAATTCTTGACAGAGTGCGTGGACTGTTCTAGGGAGAGCNCCTTCCCCCCTCCCTACCCCCTCCCACCTCTTCGCCCATCCCCTCACCCCTCCCTCCCCACCCTCCCTCCCCCCTCCCCCTCTCCCCTATACCACCCCCACTTCTCTCCACCCCCCCTAAACCCGTCCCCCTCCCACACCTCCCAACCCATCCCCCTCCCCCTCCTACCACTTCCCCACCTCCCACCCAACCACCCCTCCACCCCCCCCCACCCTCCACCCTCCTCCCCACCCACCACCCCCTTTCCTCCTCGCCCATGCAACTCCTGGCTTGCCGTATCGACGCCCACGCCACCTGCCAGCGCATCCGGCGAGAGCGGTGACGTCAGAGCGTTTCTCCGTTCAATCTTCGAGCTGACATACGGTGTGAAAGGACAGAAGGGGACGGGTTGTTTTTCTTTTCTTCTTTTTTTTCTTTTATTTTATTTTCTTTTCTTTCTTATATTTTTCTCTACTTCTTTTGGCTCCTTTTCTTCTCTTCTTTCGTTTTCCGTCTCTCTTTTCTACTTCTCCTCCTCTCTCTCCTCCCTCTTTTCCCTTATTTCCTCATTTTTTGTCTCACCTCTTTTTCATCGTTATCTCCATCTTTCTTTCTCTCATCTCCCTCTCTCATCTCCTCTTCCTCTTTCTTTCTCTTTTTCCTCATTCCATGTCTCACTCTTTTCCTTTCGTTTCTCCATCTCTCTTCCTTCCAATCTCCCTCTCTTCATCTCCACCCTTTTTTTTATTCTCTCTCTTTCATCTTCCTCCTTCTCTACTTTCTCCTTCTCATTTTTTCTGTTTTTGTTTTTTTACTCTTTCCTTCGTTTACTCCATCTCTCTTTCTTCCATCTCCCTCTCTCCATCTCATTCTCTCTCTCTTTCCCTCTCATCCCTTTTCTTTCATTCTCCCTCCCTCATCTTTCCATTCTCCCTCTTTCATCTAGCATCCTCTCTCTCTTCCCTCTCTCTCCATCTCCCTCTCTCTCTCTTCCCTCTCTCCCTTTTCTCTCATTTTTTTTTTTCTTTTCCTCCCTCTCTTCCATCTCCCTCTTCCATCTCCCACTTTCATCTCCCTCTCTCTTTCTTCCCTCTCATCCCTTTTTCTTCCATCTCCTCCCATTCATCTCTCTCTCCTCTCTTCCATCTCCTCTTCCACTCTCCTCCTTCTATCTTCCATCTCCTCCCTCTCTGTTCCCCTCACCTCCTATTCATCTCCCTCTCTCTCTCTTCGCCTCTCCTCCATCCCTCTCTCCCTCACCTAACCTTTCAAACCCCATGTCCTCCTTCCTTCCCTTCTCCCTTCTATTCATCTCCCTCTCTCTCTTCCTCTTCCCTCATCCTCCTCTCCGCCTTGTCTATTCCCTTCCTTTCCATCTCTCTCTTCCTCTCATCCCCTCTCTTCCCTCACTCCTTTCATCTCCCTCTCTCTCCTCTCTTCCCTCTCCTCTTCTCATCTCCCTCTCATCTCTCTTCCCTCCTTCCATCCCTTTCTTTCCATCACCTCCCTCTTCTTCTCTCACCTCCTCTCATCTCCCTCTCTCTCTCTCTGCCCTCTCCTCCTCTCACTCCCCTCTCTCTCTCTCCCTCCTCTTTCCATTCTCATCCCTCTCTTCCCTCACCTCCTTTTTCATCTCCCTCTCTCTTTCTCTTCCCTCACCCCCTCTCTTCCATCTTATCCTCTCTTCCCTCACCCTCCCTTTCATCTCCCTCTGCTCTCCTCCTCTTCCCTTTCACCTCCTCTCCCCCACTGTCCCTCCCTCCTTCTTCTCTCACCTCCTTTCATCTCCCTCTCTCTCTCTCTTCCCTCTCCTCCTCTCCGCCTTGTCTTCCCTTCCTTCCATCTCCCTCTTCCATCTCATCCACTCTCCTTCCTCTCACCCTCCTCTCCATCTCCCCTCTCTCTCTCTCTTCCCTCTCCTCCGTCTCTTTCATCTCATCCCTCTCTTCTCTCACCTCCTTTCATCTCCCTCTCTCTCTCTTCCCTCACCTCCTTCCCATCTCCTCTCTTCATCTCCTCCCTCTCTCTCCCTCACCCTCTTTCATCATCCTCTCTCTCTCCTCTCCCTCTCCTCCTCTCCGCCCTTGTCTTCCTTCCTTCCATCTCTCTCTTCCCATCTCATCCCTCTCTCCCTTCACCTCCTCTCCATCTCCCTCTCTCTCTCCTCTTCCCTCTCTCCTCTCTTCCATCTCTCCCTCTCTTCTCTCACCTCTTTCATCTCCCTCTCTCTCTCTCTTCCCTCACCTCCTCTCCGCCTTGTCTTCCCTTCCTTCCATCCCTTCCTTTCCATCTCATCCCTCTCTTCCCTCACCTCCTTTCATCTCCCTCTCTCATCTCCCTCATCCCTCATCTCCCTCTCTCTTCTCTTCCCTCACCTCCTTCCATCTCCCTCTCTCTCTCTCTTCCCTCCACCTCCTTCCGCCTTGTCCTCCTTCTCTTCCCTCCCTCCTTTCATCTCCCTCTCTCTCTCTTCCCTCTCCTCTCCTTCCATCTCCATCCTTCACCTCCTCTCCTCTCCTCTCTCTCTCTTCCCTCACCCTCTTTTCATCTCCCTCTCTCCTCTCTCTTCCCTCCCTCCTCCGCCCTGTCCTACGGTCAACACCAAAGACTGCACAATGTACCGAGTCTCCTGGGAATTTCTGCCCGATTTGGAGCGATGTATATCAATCTTATAGATCTCCTTCTTCTCTCTCTGTCTTTCTCTTCTCTTTCCTTTTCTTTTCGTCTTCGTTGATCTTCTTTTATCTCGTTCTCTTCTCTTTTCTTTATTCTTTTCTTTTTGTCTTCGCGTTGATCTCCCTTTCTCTCTGCTGTGTCTTTCTCTTTCTTCTTCTGTTTCCACTTTCT
>NW_020868356.1:102500-107500 GCF_003789085.1 Penaeus vannamei
CTCTCGTGTCTCGATTCTCTCATCACTTCTCTGTCAGTCAGTCTCCGGCGCGATGGAGCGATCAGACCTCTCTCTGCGTGTGCTCAGTTGGCATCTCTCATGTTATCTCTACTCTGCTCCTCCGCGAGCGATCTCCAGCTTCCGCACTCTCCTGCTCCTGTTGAGTCTCTCGGCTCTCCGTCATGCGCTCGCTCCGCCATCTCTCCTCTNAAAGTGAAAGCGAAGAAACGGTACATGCGAAACGAGGACGAATAATAAACTAGAGAGATAAACAACAAATAAAACGCAGCTACGAAGGATAAGAAAAAAATATATAGGCAAGCACAATGATAACAAAGACACCTTTTGTGTTTACGGGGAACATAAACACAGAGAAAGGTGAAGAACCTCCAGCCGATTATAATCATAGCTTAGAGCTTTTTTTCCTTCTTATTCAACTCTTCGTGTGATTTAACAGTAGAATCACATAATTCTTGTGTAAGATGAATTCAATAACGTAAAATGGAACTGAATCGAGAACAGGATTTCAGTATTCCCTTTCTAGGATATGAATAATGTATATATCGTATCAATGTACATGTTTCTTACATATATGTATGGTATGTGTGTATCATCTATCCATATTTATAATGATAAAAGCATTGACATTTCCACGAATTATTATTATCCAAAGTTATAAAAGGTCATAAAAGAGGGTGATTTTGGAACGGTAAAATGCTAAATGTTAATCCGAATTTATAATAACCATCATAATTGCAGTAATAGAGTCAATAATCACGACGGGAAAGCCATGTAGAAATGACAAGGTATAACGAAATGACCCAATACTCATATTTCACGAGAGATAATAAATAACAGCAGATGCAATAACCAATAAGAAACTGACATCTTTATGGCGAATAGATCTTCCCGTCAGATCTCCCTAAAAAAAAAAAAAAAAAAAAAAAAAAAAAGATAGATCCCCAACCCTTAGGCCCGGCGAGGGTGACCCTGGGAGGGGGGTGAACGACCCGTGGCGTGACCTCGATTCGGCGCGGGCGTTTGCTGGTGCTTGTTTGTGCGTGTGCGAGGGGAAAGGGGTGGGGTAGGGGTGGGGGAGCACATACTTCATAGTTAATCGTTTCCTTCCTTCTTCGTTTCTTTTCCTTCCTTCTTCGTTTCTTTCGTTTCTTTTCCTTCCGTTTCTTTTCCGTTTCTTTTCCTTCTTCTTCGTTTTTTCTTCTTCCTTCCCTTCTTCTCTTCTTTTCTTTTTCCCTTTCTTCGTTTCTTTTCCTTCCCTTCTTCGTTTCTTTTCCTTCCTTCTTTTTCTTCTTCCCTTCTTCCAACTAGTCTTCTATGAATAGTATTTCTTCTGCTTGTTCTCCCCCTCTTCCTACTTCTTTTTCTCCTTCTCCTCCGCTTCTTCCTCCTCTTTCTTCTTTTTTCTCCTCCCCCTCCTCCTCTTTCTCCCTCTCTTCCTCCTCATTCCCCTCCTTCTTCTACACCTTCCCTCTTTCCCCTTCTCCTCTTCCTTCTCCTAATTTTAACCCTCTACCTCTTCCACCTTCTCCTCCTCCTCCTCTTTCTTCTCCTCCACTTAACCTCCTATTTCTTCTCCTCCTCCTCCTTCAATTCCCTTTCTGAAACTGTTACAACTCACGGGCGTTCTACACATTCTAGAACCTTCGCGTGCACATGGGATGGGCGGGTGATTTGTATCTTTGGTTTCGTCAGCTGAGGGAATGGGCGTGAATGTGTGTGAATGTGCGTGTGCGTGAGCGTGGGCGTGTAAGTTGTGTGTTTGTAGGGGGTGGGGAGTATGTAGGCTGTGTGTACTTGTGTGTGTATGTGTGTGTGTTGGTGTGTGTGCGTGTAATCGGTGGGTGTACATGTGTTTGTGTACGTAAGGTTAAAATGGGCGATAGTATGGTATTTCAGTGAGTTTGTTTGTGTATACTTATGTTATTTTATGTATGCGTGTGTTTGTTTGTACGTATTCGCATGTGCATTCACACTATATCCATGTACGTGTATTAATGAAAGTACAAAGTATGAAAGTAAGTTGTCAGCTCGCGCGTGCGTGCGTGCGTGCGTGCATCTCCACACGTGAAAGTGGCCCAACCGATCTTCGTCGCCAGCGCACCGTACAGGGAGGGACGAGGGGGACGAAGATCATTTACGAAATTACGAATTTTGCGATTTTTTCTTCCACCAACACACGCCACGAGGCACCACGATAAGGATCACGATAAAAAAAAACAGATAAGAAATTTGGACGCACGTGTGTGTGTGTCGGTGTGTGTATGTGTCTCATCCACCGGCGTCGATGACCGTAATGAGAAATCGTGCCCAGGTGTCGCTCGGCAGGTGTTGGCAGGTGTTCTCGCCTCGTGCACGTGGTCACTAATTTTCGCTTATTTTTCGTATTTGTCTTAAGATGGTTTCCTTTGAGATTAACTTGCTGATTTTGTTAATGGCACTACTGTCATCCATTGGGTTACTGTGCATTTCACTTGTAAAATCATGTTATTAGAATTGAAGTTTCTAAAGTAAGATTTGAAACGGCAACGACTAGTTATATTGGTCTGGAGATTGTTAACACGTAGGTGTCAGTGCTATCATTAACAGTAATGTAAATGTAAAAATTACCGAGCTCATTATCGCGTTACCATTACAATCTAATCGACACATATCAACGGTATCATTATCCCACTCACTTGTATCATTACTATTTATAAACGTCAGTGTTACAGCATCGCGATCATGGAAATAGCACAATTAAGAACCGATACTGCTCTTAAAATCGGGCACGCACATACAAATACGCACACACTTAAGAAATGTTCACACACATGCTCAGATACAAACGCAAGCAAAACACAGACACTCCCACACAGAAATAACCATACGTACAAACACACACACACAAACACAAACACACATGCACTCACCCCTCACACACACACACGCACATACACTCCCACACACACACGAACCTGCACTCCTACACCCACACACATATGCACTCCTACACACACACACGCACTCCTACACACACACAGACACACACACTCCTACACACACACAGACACACATGCACACACACACACAGACACACACATATGCACTCCTACACACAACCACACATGCAACTCCTACACACACATATGCACTCCTACACACACGCGCTCCCACCCCCACACACATGCACTCCCCCCCGCCCCACACCGATTATGTCCTAGAATCGACGCCTGGACGCCTACCCGTAGCTGCTCTCTGACGTCGCGAGCCCCGGTCACGTGAGGGTCGTTGATCTCTGAATGGAAACCCTGTTCTGTTATTGCCTGGTTACTGCTGTGCTTGTTACTGATATTTTTCCTCTTGTTTTCTCTGTTCGTTTTTTTCGGGGGGGGGGTTCCTTTCGTGTGTTTGTGTGTTTGGTTTTGCTTGGATGTTTTTTTTTTCTAGTACTGTATGTTATTTGGTAAATATTTGTTTTCGTTTCTGTTTGTTTGTCTTTCTGTCTGTGTCTGTCTGTCTGTCTATATGTATGACTCTGTGTCTGTCTGTTGTTTTCTCTTGCTCTGTCTCTCTCTCTCTCTCTCTTCTCTCCGTCTCTCTCCTCTCTCTCTCTCTCTCTCTCTCTTCTCTCTCTCTCTCTCTCTCTCTCTCTCTCTCTCTCTCTCATGCACACATGCACACCGAGGCACACACACACATAGCACACGCACACAGAAAAGAATATGCTTAAGATACATGCATACATAATAGTATACAAATACAACCACTAACCTTCTCTCTCTTTTAACCTCCCCTCCCTCCCTCCCCCTCCCCTTTCTCCATGAACCCACCCCCTTTCCCTCTCGACACACTTCTACTTTTCACCAAGTGCCATCAACTCCTGGGCACTGCGCTTCACCTGGTGGCACTCCCGCCCCTCCACCCCCCCCCCCCCCTCCCACACCTCTCCCACCGCCAACATCTAAGTCACTCCTCAGTAGATTACTTATCGTTCTCTCGTTGCGTCTTGGCTATTGTATTCTGTCTTGATGTGATAGCACGGCCATGCCACATAGCGGGGACATGCCACATCTACAGGCACACACGCACAAACGGACGAATATGCACACATACATAAGTACACAGTTATTCTGGATACACGCACATCTGGACGAAAATGTACTTATATATAAGTACACAACTATTCTGAATACACGCACACAGACGAATATACACACATACATAAGTACACAATTATCCATTTATCTTGGCAAAGACGTATACATAAAATATAAACCATTACAGGAACTTATAAGTATCCAAATATCGGAGCAATGACCCACACATGCACCGACAGACAAATATAGAAACGTACACATATCCGCACACACATCCACACGCACATGTCGCACAAGGTCGATCTCCCGACGGCCGAGAGGCAAAGGTCAGTGCACCTGTGGGCTTCGTGTCGTGAAGATACCCTCGTTTCTATTTTATTTTATTTTTTTCGTTTTTTTTCTGTCTTGAACCTTACATGAGTTTTCTTATAATACGGTTTAATGTGTTTGATCACGCATAGTATTATGATCAAAATTAATTACGTTAATGACAGAGCTAATGGCTTATTATGTGGGGATTTTATATAAGAATTGTTATCATAATTTGCTCTGAACTATTTCGTGGTACGTCACTTTCGTTTCTTATGTTCAACGTTGAAAATTAAATTCATATGACTTTTTATTGATTTTGGGTAATTGTTCTAAAAGCATTTACATCCTCTTTTGTTGTGCGTGATATGTAAATCCGCTCAACGTTCCTGTCATTGCTTTCGGCGGCTTTTTCTCTTCCCAGAACTAGAATTCACACAGCCATTTCCCCTCTTTTTCCTTCCCTTTCCCCCTTTTCTTTTCTCTCCCCTTTTCCCCCTTCCTTTTACTCTCCCTTTCCCTTTCCTTTTCCCTCTTTTTTCCCCTCTCATTCCTCTCCCCTTTTCTTCTCATTTTCCCTTGCTTTCACGTGTC
>NW_020868356.1:110000-115000 GCF_003789085.1 Penaeus vannamei
GCTACATAAGTAATCACAGATAGATACGCAGAACTAAAATGACGAACAGGAAGGAAAAAAAGAGAAAGAGAGAGAGAAGAGAAAACGAAAGAAATAAAACAAGAAATAAAAAAAGGGGGAAAGTCAAAAGAAGAACCAAGAAGTCACAAAAGAAGAATAAGAAGATAAAAAGAGTAAAGAAAAAAAGAAAAAGAAGACACCCACGGACAGCACTAACAGGCCAGGCCCCGAAAGACCGAAGACCTCGCGTAGTTTAAGGTGACCGACCCTCGTATCTCGGTAACAGGCGGAGGGTCGGCGAGTTCAGTGTCCGTGTGTGGTCTTTCGCTCGCCCGCCGCAGATACCTCGTTGATTATGTCCTATATATTGCGTGGAATTCAACTTTCGCGTCTTGCTGTAGTTGAACCGCGTCTCGTTTGCGATCGATGATACCCTCCCTCCACCGCACCGAACGTACGTGTGTGAGCGTAAGCATAGTCACGCAATCCCGTGTACACAGAGTGACGTTCATATGCATACAATGCACACCAGTTTACACGACTACGTAACACGGGAGCACATGCACCCACACTTACACAGGCACTGAACAATAGCTCATTTTACAGCACTTATGAATAATGTATTTTTGATATTTGGTAGTTTTGCATTTTAAATATAAATGGCAATTTCTTGCAAAAATAACAAGAGTGAGAGTTGCACTTTCGCTGGACACTTAAAAAGTTATCCTTAAATTATTAGCTGGAAACTGCAAATCCACAAGGTCGCTGAACTGTTAATAAATCAGTGACTAAATGATGTAAACAGGTCACTGTACCGTAAACAGCGGGAACGGGTCACTTCGCCATAAAACGGACATTTCCCGTCATGTTTAAGGATGGAGAAGGGAACGAATGCCCCCTCCCCCCCAAAAAAAAAAAAAATATATATATATAGATAGATAGATTCTAGGTCTGTTTCTGTCAGAAAAAACGCTATCGCTTCAAAATCAGTTACAGGGAGCGACAAAAGACTGATTACAAAGACCAGGAACGTTGCGACTATGGCAACCATACTCCAGCTGACATAAAGAAAAGAAGGTCGGCCAATCGTGCCATTCATTGTATCAGCCGGAATAAGGTCAGTGTACTGTGGGTAGCCCTATCAGCGGCGAGGTCGTTGGACTGTTCCAGGGCCACACTGCCGGCTCAACACACACTGAGGTTATTGCACTCGTAAGATTCTGAAATATCGCCTCATACTCCGGCCACCGTATCTGTGCTGGTGACACGCACGTTATCAGTGTGTTATCATATTTAGATCGATCAGCATGCCTGACTCTCACGTTTTAAAAACAAATAATCCGGAAAAAAAACAAATAAAAATCCAAGGAAATTGACAACCGTTTGAAGAAAGTGAAACTTTCACTTGGAGGGAAGAAGCGGGGAGCCGCGCGGAGCTGCTGGGAATGTTGGACACTGCGCTCGGAGGGGTGTGGCCGCCCGATGCGTCACGCGCCGGGGAGGGCCGCCTGCATGTATTAATACCTTGCTCTAAAAAGACACTTTATACTCGGCATGGGCGGGGGAGGGGGGGCAGGAGGAAGGGGAGAGGGTTCCTGAACCAGCCTTCGATTTCTGGACTGCGCTCGGATGCATCTGGCCTAACGGGGGCCTCCCGACTTGGTGCCAAAGAGGGAAGACGAGTGACAGAGCCGTCGACGAGCCACTGAGGACGGCGTCGATGGTCGGAAAGATGACGTGAGGTGTGGCGTGGTTAGTGAACTTGAACACGGTTGTGAGAACGTGGCGTGGTTAGTGAATGTAAAGCGTGGCGTGGTTGATGAACTCGAAAGCGTCTTCGATGTGGTGTAGCCTGGGAAACAAAGCGAAAGAGGAGAACCGAATGCGTTGGTGTGGCAGAGAAGCGCGGTGCAGATCGAGACTGGGTCGGAGAAGGGCTAAAATGGATCAGATATTCCCCCAGCTGATGTGATGAGCTGTTTTGACGGAGATATAAATAGACATGAAAGCTATAAAGAGGATAAGAGCAATAAAAAAGATTTATAATGACATCACCACGAGAATGCCAGAATGTGCTACTGACCACATATATCGTGAAAAGGGGATCGAAGTAAATAAAGAAATAGAGACAAAGGGGGTAAAGGAAGGAAAGAATAGAGAAAAAAGCAAATATAAGATAGACTGATAGGGTAAAAAAGAGAGATGCAAAATGAGAAGGAACGCAGCGAATGCATATGAAGATCCCGAAGAAACAATACAAAAAGAAAAAAAAAAAAAGAAAACGAAAATAAATAGAAAACTGACAAAGAAAAGTAAATATACGAGAGAGAGAAAAACGGGAAAGATAAGGCAGAAAAAGGGTAGAGAGGAAAGGGAACAACAGAGAGACGTGCAGCGCATACAGCTTCCGAACAGGTGTCTTGTAGTACGACAACCTCAGGTGCACTAACTCATAATGGGGAGAGGAGTGGGGGAGTAGGAGGGGGGGCAGAGGAAAGGAGTCGAGGGGGAAGGAGGAGGGGAAGGGGAGGGAAGAGGGGGTGGGAGAGGAGAGAGGGGAGGAAGGGGAAGGGGGTGGCGAGAGGGAGGGGAGATAGGGAGGGAGAGGAGAGAGGGAGGAAGGGGAAGGGATGGGCGAAGAAGGGAGGGGAAGATGGGGAGGGAGAGGAGAGAGGGGAGGAAGGGGAAGGGGTGGGAGAAGAGGGAGAGAGAAGGGGGGAGGGGAGGGGGGAAGGGAGGGAGAACAGGGGGGAGGGGTGGGGGGGAGGGAGGGGAGAGAGGGGTCCGAGGTACGGCGTGCCTTGGGTGTTGCTCAGTAGGTCAGTGACCACGGTAGTTAATGGTGACGATCGACGACGCTGCATACGATACCGCAGCCATTACAAATACAAAAAGAAAAGAAAGAAAAAAAGAAGCAAAGAAGCAGCGATTACAAATACAAAAAAGAAAAAAACAAGAAAAAAAGAAACAAAGAAGCAAAGAAATAAAAAAAGCCAATGAATAAAATAATCCGAGGATATATAACGGGATCAATAACATTCCCAACTAGCAACATTCAGGCACATTCTTCTACCAGATTATCTCATGTGGCTCGCGGCGTCAGATCAATAAAAAAGACGACAGACAATGAAAGGTGTGAAAGGATAATGGATAATGGAGGTGGGGATAAGAAGGGAAGGAAAGAAAGAAAGGAGGCGAAGATGGAAATAAACGGACAGATACACGTTCATATTTCCATTCGTATGAGAGCCAGAGGGAGAAGGAGAAATAGATAGAGAGAGAGAGAGAGAGAGAGAGAGAGAGAGAGAGAGAGAGAGACGAGAGAGAGAGAGAGAGAGAGAGAGAGAAGAGAGAGAGAGAGAGAGAGAGATTGAGTGGGTGAGATAGATAGATAAAGTGAGAAAAAATATAGAGATAAGATAGATAAATAGATAGATAGAGAGAGAGCGATATAGATAGATAGATAGATAGAGAGAGAGACGAGATAGAGTAGATAGAGAGAAGAGAGAGAGAGAGAGAGAGAGAGAGAGAGAGAGAGAGAGAGAGAGAGAGAGAGAGAGAGAGAGAGAGAGAGAGAGAGAGAGAGAGAGAGAGAGAGAGAGAGATAGGTCAACACCTGACTCGCTCACGCACGATAGAGAGAGAGAGAGGAGAAAGGGAGAGATTGAGGACGAAGATGAGCAAAAGATGGAGGAGGAGGGAGGAGGAGGAGCAGAGGAGGAGGAGGAGGAGGAGGAGGAGGAGGAGGCATCCAGGAGAGGAATTAGGAGGAGGAGGCAGGAAGGAAGAGTTGAGGGTGAGGAGAAGGAGGAGGGAGGAGGACAGTAGGAGGAGGGGGGAAGTGAGAGGAGGAGGAGAAGAGTAGGAGGAGGACAGAAAAGAGAAGGAGGAGGAGAAGAACCAGAAAGAGGAGGAGAAAGGAGGAGGAGAAAGAGGAGGAGAAAAGAAAGAGCCCAGAAGGAGAGTAGGACCAAGAGGAGCATGAGCAGGATGAAGAGGAGGGCCAGAAAGGAGGAGGAGGAGGCCAAAAGAGTAGCAGAAGTAGAGAGGAGGAGGGGGACCAGTAGGAGCAGGAGTAGGTGGAGAAGTAGAACCAGAAGGAGTAGTGGGATTAGGAGGATGAGGACCAGGAGAAGGAGGAGGAGAAGGACCAGAAGGAGCATGAGCATGAGGAGGATGACCAGAAGGAGGAGTGAAGGAGGAGGAGGAGGAGGAGGAGGAGGAGGAGGGAGGAGGAGGAGGAGGAGGAGGAGGAGGAGGAGGAGGAGGAGGAGGAGGAGGAGGACGCGCCTGAGAAAACCGCCCGACAAATGTCACGTCGATGTACAAAGATGAACCATTAACCCGCATAAGAACAGGTGTCATTTGTCAGGTCACTCACCTCGCTTAGTACACCGGCGGGGTGAAGAGTTCGCACGTAATGATGGTGACAATGACTGTGACTATAACGATGATAGTGACGGTGACTGATGGTGGCAATGACAATGACTGATGATGACAGTGACGGTGAATATAACGGTGATAGTGATGGTGACATGATGGCAGTGACGGTGATAGTGATGGTGACAATGACGGTGACATGACAGTCGCAGTGATAGTAATAATGACGATGACAGTGACAGTAAAAGTGACGAAGATTAACAGACAGTGACGGCAGCGGGGATACTGCAGATATGAGAGAAATCAGAGAAAATGAAGATGAGTAGATGCCATTACCCATAAAAACGCCCGTAGAAGACCAGAGGTCACTCACCTCCACCACAACCTTTAGGAAGAGAGGGGGTGGGGTGGGTGGGGAGGGGAGGGGAGGAGGACCCAAAAAGAAAACACAAAGAGACAAAAAGTTGCGAGAGAGAATGCTTGGTAAATTGACCTTTTCCACACCAAGTTTCCCTAGCGAGGCACACCCAGAGATCAGGGCAAAAAGTCACACATACAAAAGTGTATACAAATATGTGTGCAATGTGTACTGTTAACTAAACATGTATAGAGAATGAGAC
>NW_020868356.1:125000-127500 GCF_003789085.1 Penaeus vannamei
TACTACTACTATTATTATCATTGCTACCACTACTCCTCTTACTACTACTTCTACTATTACCATTACCACTATCACGGTCACTACAACTATAACTACTACCACTAATACTATTACTCCTACCGGCCATTCCTTGCACACAGGGGGTGATTTAGAAGAAAATATGAAAAAGACAGTCTGTCACACCAAGAATAACTATTGTAACAAACGGAATAAAATCAGATTATTCTCCCACCGCCACTCTTACTGCTACAACTGTTACTGCTACCACTACAACTACTACTACTTCTACTACTACTGCTACTACTACTACTATCATTAGTAATAAATAGGTATTCACACTGATATCTACTCAATTACGCTGATTTATTCATTGCAATGCTATTTTACTGCCACTGCAGTAGAAGTGCTAACACTGGCTTCTATTCAATATGTTTGCTATCACAACTTCTCAACGGTCACAATAAAAATCCCGACAACGATTTCCTTTAATAAAATAATCGATAACCCTTCAGAGCTCCTACGCCTACGTTCATTCACCAAAGGATATGTGTACAAATTAGAGCGCTGAACCCGTTACATATGAATTTACTCTGACTCACATAATGTAAACATTCCATTTCATTCATACTCGCCACGCTGCCGTCGCCCTGGGGATGTGTACGCGCCATTCACAATACCGGATGTATGAACTTTTGATAATGTCGATCCGGTTAGTTTATTGTTAATATATCTTGTTGGCATGTGTTATTCATTTGATGGTCTAATTAGGTCCCGACTCTTGGTCCTAAAATCATGATGGGTATACGTGTTAGGGTTAGAATTAGGATCAGCTGATGATACGAAGGGAAAATTTCTTTTGATACGTCATCCGAAGCATCGGTAGTGAATTCGCTTTTCTTCGCTCTGTTTTTTATCACTTTATCGCTCCTTTTACTGCTCTCTCTAGGCGATGCAATACAGTTAAAAACTTAGGTGTAAATATCTTAATAACGAACACCATAGGCCATAATAATTTAAGTTATAATCCACTTAAGTTGGTCAAGTAGTATCGTACCTCTTTCGTTAAGGAGTGACCTCTTTGATAGATTATCTTCGTTGCAAAACTTTTCCGTGAATTATTTCTACCGAAGTCTATCCTCCTTTTCCCCAGCCTACGAAACTTTCCGAGAATCATCTCCTTGATACTCCGCGTGTTCTTCTATTCTCTCTTTCTTCTTCGTAAGATTGTGAAAGACCAAGGAAGAGGCGACTTAAAGCACAGATTAAGCGGTCTTAAAGCATTTGGACTCCTCAAGCTTACAGCGGATCGCGGGCTGATAATCCCAGCAGCAGTGGGAAACCGGACTTATCTCCCTCGGCAACAGAGTCCAGAGTTCCTTCCCCCGCCTCCTTTCCTCGCGAAACGCCGGGCCACTTCGGGGAGACAGAACAGTAAATGTCATTGACCGAGCGGCGAGCAGCGTCATACACTTTCACTGCTCCTCCTCCGCGCGCACGTGGATACGCGCTCCCCGGACACGCGCGCCGGGCCCTCCTCCAAGGACCGCCGAAGGAAATACAAATAAGGAGAACTTCTCGATTCGAAGACTTTCATATCCTTGCGAGCGAGAAGCCACCGGCTTAAACACATACATTTAGGCAAGTAATTAGACACACGATGAATGCACAAACACACAAACGCTCGCGAGGCAGATGGTCATACAGTTACATCTTACATTTTGCAACAATTGGGGAACTCCAGTAATGGTGACGGTGCAGCTATTTTTCATATGCAGAAATATTTCTTCGAGACAAGAGAGAAAAAAGCATTTCGAATTCAAATAACCAAGATGAATTTCAAGTATTATTTACCCGGTCGTTAGCATGACGACCTAATAAACGAAACGTATTTCAGAGCGCGGCGGGAAAAAAATGAGGCCAGTTTTAAGTAAGCATATAAATGGTACATCGATTATTCTCTGAGTAATTGCAAGTGTGCCTGCGCCTCAGTACTTGCCGCCGCGCCTTTAGATGCAGCGGATACGCGAGTGCCAGCGCGGATGGGTTCGTGTGGGTCTGCTCGACGCTGCAGATGATTATGCTCTCGAAAGAAACGCTCCCTCCTGCGGGCGTCGGTGGCACCGCCAGGGGCACGGGCCACGGGGCACGGGCCACGGGGCACGGGCCACGGGGCACAGCTGAGGGTGGATGTGTAAGGCACAGGCCCACCGATGCTCATGTAACAGTTGCTGGCTGACAAAACTCCCCGGGAGAAAGTTGACTTCACCAGACACACTTGGCACTGCTAGCAAGTGACTGGTGACTGTCACGCATGACTGTCATGGATGAGTGAGAGTGAATGATGGGGATCTTCCCGGAAGATTTATTCACTTGCAAATCAAAATCTTCCTCATCTTCCCTCATCTTCACAGGCGAAAATATATCAAGGTGCTTCGCGTTGCTCACTTAACCGGGAAATCAGAAATCAACAAGAAAACCAAATCATATTATAAAAATATGA
>NW_020868356.1:142500-147500 GCF_003789085.1 Penaeus vannamei
CTTTATCTCTCTCTTCTTAACCTTCTCTTTCTCAGCTGTTACCCTTGTCTATCTTTCTCTCTCCTTTTCTCATTTCTTCTTTCAGACGTTCTGTCTGTCTCTCTGCTCTCTCTCTTCTCTCTCTCTCTCTCTCTTCTCTCTCTCTCTCTCTCTCCCTCACTCTCTCTCTCTCCTCTCTCTCTCTCTCTCTCTCTCTCTCTCTCTCTCTCTCTCTCTCTCTCTCTCTCTCTCTCTCTCTCTCTCTCTCTCTCTCTCTCTTCTCTCTCTCTCTCTCTCTCTCTCTCTCTCTCTCTCTCTCTCTCTCTCTCTCCTCCTCTCTCGCTTCCTCGTTATGTCTCTCATTCCCTCTTCCTTCTTTCCTCCATGTTTCCTCTTTTCTGTTTATCATTATATCTCCTATCTCCTTTTCGCTCTCATTTATTTGTCCTTCCTCCCTTTTCTTTGCTGTCCCTTCTTCCCTCTTACTTCCCCTCATCCCTCCCTCTCTCGCTTTGTATCTTTCTCTTTCTGTCTCCCTCTCCCTCCCCTCCCTCTCCCCTCCCTCCCTCCTCTCTCTCTCTCTCTCTCTCTCTCTCTCTCCTCTCTTTCTCTCTCTCTCTCTCTCTCTCTCTCTCTCTCTCTCTCTCTTCTCTTCTTCTCTTCTTCTTCTCTTCTTCTTCTTCTTCTTCTTCCTTTTCTTCTCTTCTTCTCCCTTAGTTCTTCCTGCCTCCTTTTCCGTCCTTTTTCCCTAATCTCTCTCCCCTTCCTCTCTCTTCTTCTCATTTCCTTATCCTAAAAGGAGGGAGTCCTTTTTCCGTTCCCCATTCCTTCCTCCTTTTTCTCCCACTCCCTACCCTTTTCTTTGTTTTTCCCCCACCCTCTCCTTCTCGTTCCCTTTCTTCCTTCCTCGCTTCCTTCTTCTCTCTGCCCATCTCCCCCCTTCCTTTTCTTCCTTTCTTCCTCTTCCCTCCTCTCTCCTCTCTCTTATTTCCTTCCATCCCTTTCTCTCTGTCTCTCCTTCCCTTCTTTCCTCCCCCCCCTCCTTGTTTTTTTCTCCTCCTCTTCCCTCTCCTTATCTTTCCTCCAGACCCTAACTTCCTGGCTCCCTCTCCATCTTGTTCCCTTCATCTTCCTATCCCCTTTCTCCCTCCCCTTCCTACTTCCTTTCTCCACCTCCCTCCCTCTTCCTTCATTCTTCCCTTCACCCCCTTCCTTCTTACCTTTCTCCCCCTCCCTTCTCCCCTTTTTTCCCCTCCCTGTCTTCCTCTCCCCTCCTTACTCCTCTTTCCTTTCTCCCCTTTTACCTCCTCCTTTCTTCCCTTTCTCCCCTCCCTCTCTTCCTCTCCCCCTCCGTACTCCCTCTGCCCCCTCTCCCTCTACCATTCCCTCTTCCCTTTCTCCTCCACCTCCTTCCCTTTCTCCCCCCCTTCCTCCTTTTCTCCCCACACGCCCCCTTCCCTTCCTCCCTCCCCATCTCCCCTCCCTCCTTCCCCCTCCCTCTCCCTTCTCTACCCTTCCCTTCCTCTCTTCCTTTTCTCCCCCCTCCTTCCCCTTTCTCCCTTCTCTCCCTCTCTCCCCTTTCCTTTCTCTCCCCCCTTCCCTTCCACGCCCATTCCCCAAGCGTGTCATCTCCTCCCCCGCCCGTGACTCCTCCTGGCAGCCCGTTACTTCGACCTGCCGCGGCGTCGAGGTCCCCCGAGCGGCGCCGTTCTCTCTCTTTCTCTCTCTCTCTCTCTCTCTCTCTCTCTTCCTCTCCCCTTGTTTTCCTCCGTCTCAAGGTGCCTCGAGACGGCGACGCGCGTCCGGCCGCCGTCGGGTGAACGCTATTCCGAGGGAGTCTGCGCGGCCCGAGTCACGGTCGGCGGGAATTTCTTGGGCGGCGCTGGTTTGGGGCTTTTTGTGTTTTTTTTTATTGTTTTTGTTTTTTAATTGTTTTTAGTATCGTTGTTGTTGTTGCTGTTGTTGTTGTTATTATTATTATCATTATTATTATTATTATTATTATCATTATAATTATCATTCTTCTTGTTATTATTGTTATTATTATCATTATTATTATCATTATTTTCATTATCATTATTACTTTTAATATCATTATTGTTATTATCATCATTATTACTTATCATTATTTTTGGAGGGCGGTGTTGTTTTTCTTTAGATTCATGTGTACAAGATGTTTTGTTTATCTACTATCTGTCCGTCGCTCCCTTCTTTATTTCCTTCCCTCGGTCTTTCTGTTCCTCTCTCTTTCTCTCTTCTCTGTCTGTTCATTTTTTGTGGCATCTGTGATCTTGTTATCATTATTTCCGTTAACATAACAGGTGCTGTTTACTTTCGCCTGCGACTTGAAAAACCTGCCGCTAACCTTTTGCTTTTGATATCAAATTATTTCCCGACAGATGCAATTTCTGCTTTCCATTATTTCCTAAGAGGATACTAGATCGAAAAATTGATCAATAAGTCCCAATAAGAAATGAGAAAGACACAAACATAACAAAGATAACGAGGAAAAGTGAGGATCCACGAGAAGCAACGAGAAACCGCGACAGGCAACGGGAAACCACGAGAAGCCGCGAGAAGCAACGGGAGACAGCGAGAAACCGCGAGAAGCAATGGGAACCGGAGAGAGAACTCACGTAAAACCGCGAGATCTTTTTTAACGGATGTTCTACAGGTTTCCGTATGCTCTTGAATGAAGGTTAAGACAGCTTATGACCTGCAGAGGGAGAGTCCGTGACGCAGTTGGCTCACTTGCGTCCTCTGAGGTGATAGTTTTTTCCGCATGTTATTGTCACTATTGCTGATGTTATCAATGTTGATATTAACCTTTACTACTATTAGTATTATCATTAACATTAACATTGTTATTATTATCATTATCATGTTATAATATTATTATCATTATCATTGTTATTACCATTGTTATTATTATCATTATTACCATCGTTATTATTATCATTATGGTTACTATTATTATTATTTTTGTTATTATTATTTTTATTATTTTTTATAATTTCTATTATTATTGTATTATTATTATTATTATTTATTATTATATTATTATATTATCATTATTATCATCATCTCTATCATTATTATATTATTCATTGTTATTGTTATTATTTCTATCATTATTGTTGTATTATAATCATCATAATTTTTATTAACCTTATTTTTATCATTTCTATCATTATTGTTATTATTATAATCAGTATGATTTCTATCAACCTTATCTTTATCGTCATTACCATTTTTACTAGTATATATAATCATCATCATAATCATATCATCATTATCATCATGATTATCATAATCATCATCATGTTTTCATTATCAATATTTATTCCTTCTTCTCGGAACCAGTTCATTGGCATATCTTGCACAACTGTCTTTGCCTATCAATGTGGAATATATTTCACTCCTTCAATACGTCTTTGGGTCATCTAAGATTAATAATTTTCTTCCAAGGAGGTGATGATGATGCAGATTCACAGCCGGCGTTTCATTACAGTTAAGTGATGTTTGTCCAGTCAGCCGACGCCTCCTCACGCCCTGCTGACAAACGATGTTAAGGTGACAATTAACTGTTCCTTTCACACATTCACGCTCTTATGTACACTAATTTGAAACATGATTTGGCACAGATGCTAATATTGCTACAGCTTCTGTTTCTTCTTTCTTAAGAGGAGGTTGTATTTGTGGTGCTGTTGATCCTACAACAGGGACAACAATAACAAATACTGTTACTGCTGGTGCTACTACTACTAGTAGTAGTACTACTATAATTACTACTACTGCTATGACTGCAACTACTACTACTACTACTACTGCTACTATTACTGCTACTACTACTACACTACTACTACTACTACTACTACTAACTACTACTGCTATTACTACTACTACTAGAAGTAGACTACAACTATTTTAACTACTATCACTACTACGGCTGTACAACTATTTTGACCACTGTCATTATACGGCTGTTACCGCTAATATTGCTACTTCTACTGCTGCTATTGGTACTACTACTACCACTAATACTACTACTGTTATTACGACTAATACTAAGACCTAACCTACTATTACTACTACTACTACTACTATTGCTATATTGGTAGATTGAACAGATCTAGGCCTCCTCCTCTCTCCTGTATTTTCCCTCCTCGTCCTAATCCCTGCCCCTCCCCCCTCCCCCCTCCCTCCCCCTTGGCCCTCAATGCTCAATCCCAGGTAGTGTTGCAGACAGTGTTTAAACGAGTGTTTGCATCACAGGCCCGGCAGGCGGCGCTTCTGCTGGGGCCTGTCTTTGAGGGTAACGTAACGGTTTGTCACGCGCAGTTCGTATTTTCATCTCTTTATCTCTCTCCTTTTTCTCCTTGACCCCTTTTTATTGCTTGTTGTTTATTCTTTTTTTTTCGGGGGGGGGTAAACGGCGGGTGAGGGGGTGTGCTCTCGTTTTATGAACTTCGTTAACTGTTCTTGTGGAGTTGTTTGGGTGTTTGTTTTCCTTGTTTTATTATTTGTTTTCTTTGTTGTATTTCTTTCTCTCTCGTTCTCTTTTTTCTCGTAATCTCCCTCCCTATCTCTTTCTCTCTTCTTTATCTCTCTCTCTCTCTCTCTCCTCTTCTCTCTCTCTCTCTCTCTCTCTCTCTCTCTCCTCTCTCCTCTCTCTCTCTCTCTCTCTCTCTCTCTCTCTCTCTCTCTCTCTCTCTCTCCCCTCCCTCCCCCCTCTCTCTCCTTCCTCCCCCCCCTCTCTCCTCTCTCTCTCCCCTCCCTCCCCCCCTCTCTCTCTCCTTCCTTCCCCCTCCTCCCTCTCCTCTCTCTCTCTCCCTCTCTCTCCCTCCATCACTCCCTCTCTAGTGCTATGTAAGCCTACCCTTCTAGTCGTGCCTAACATGCATCGATCATCATTTGTCAAAATCTATATAGGTATTATTAAGCGTGTTGATAACAAACTATAACCACACTGAAAATAAAAAATATCTTACTAGCAAGTTCGTCAAATAAAGAAGCTGTAT
>NW_020868356.1:175000-192500 GCF_003789085.1 Penaeus vannamei
AGCGGCGAGGGAAGAGGACATTTCCCTGATAGGCGTGAATAATGGCTCTATAAAGACGGGTATTAGAGCGCGCGCTGATGGCTCCCGCTGACGGAACTAAATTAAGAACGTTTATAAGACTGTGCATTACGGGAGACCGAGCCCCGACGACACCGAGACAAGGGAAAGGACTCGCTTCCCTGCTCCGTTTCTTCCTCTCTTTCGTCAAGCCGTCGAAAGCAAAGGCAACGAAAGAGAGAGAGAAAAAAATGAAAAAAGAGGAATAATATGCGAGAAAATAGATTCACAGAGCGCAAAACACACCTGTCCGACGTCCGCTCGGCGCGTGGCTGTATATTTTGGTTTCGAGGGGCAAGGACCTCGCTGCTCCCTCCTCCGCCCGCGAGAAAACGCTCTGATATTGCGAAATGGCTCTCGTCTCTCTTTTTCTCGTTTTATTTCCGTTTTCTCTCTCTCTCTTTCTTCTTGTTGTTTATCTCTTTCTTTCTTCGCTCTATATTTCTCTTTCTCCCTGTTTATTCTTTTTATTTCTCTTTTTTTTCTATTTCTATATATATCTCTCTTCCTCTCTCTCTCTCTCTCTCTCTCTCTCTCTCTCTCTCTCTCTCTCTCTCTCTCTCTCTCTCTCTCTCTCTCTCTCTCTCTCTCTCTCTTTCTATCTCTCTATCTCCCTCCCTCCCTCTCTCTCCTTATATCTATGCAATTAACTTAGAATCCGATCCCTTCTTGAAACATTCAACCCCACTTGTTTCCCTCTCATTTGTTTCCCCGTCGCCATGGCACCCTTTCTCGCCTCTTCTCTCCCTTATTTCCGTTTTTATCCCCCGCTCCCAATTCTTCTTTCTCCGCGTGGGCGTCAGACCTGTCACTCACCCCGTCAGCGGGAGCAATGACTCTTACACGCCGTTCCGCTCTAACTATCCCGAGGAAAGAGTGAAAGAGTAAACGAGGGAGGTAATAAGAGGGACGAGTGATGATTATGAGAAGGGAAGCGAGACGAGAAAATGGGGGATTTATGAAGATTTCAAGATTGGGATTATTGTGTGTGTGTGAAAGCGATCGGCGTCGTGTATCTTCTTATGGATTTCAGGATTTGTATTACTGTTATTGTGTGGAATAAAATATTATATGTGTGATGTGAAATAATATATATATATATATTTTTGTTCGTCCGTAATGATTTTCTGATCTTTAATGCTATTGATAACTTTGCGGTATTATGATGTTATAAAACCACTCCGAACACAACAATAACGAGGATATACTTTTATATGATTTACGTGTATGTAGCTGTATTTACGTGCATATATCCTTATAGTAAAGTATATTCTATTCTATTTTATTGTAAAGTAAATTCTATTCTCTTCTATTGTAAAGTAGATTTTATTTTATTCTAGTGTAAAGTATCTTCTACTTTATTATATTCTAAAGTATATTCTATTTCATTCTATTGTAAAGTATATTATATTTTATTGTAAAGTATATTCTATTTTATTCCATTGCAAAGTATATTCTACTTCATTCTATTGTAAAGTATATATTTTTTTAATTTATAAAGTATATGTTATTCTATTCTAATGTAATGTATATTCTATTTCGTTCCATCGTAAAACATATTCCATTCCGTTCTTCCGGCCCCGTTCAGAGCCGACGTCGGGCACAGGCCTTCCCCGCAGAGTCCATTCCCGTAGGCCTAAATGCACGCAGAACCCACTCGCCATCGCCTTCCTTCGGCGGAACGCGAAGAAGCGTGCCGCGCGGAGGAGGAATGTCACGGCGGGAACAAAAATGAAAGTAACGCGTCCCCGATGGCCAACAAACGTCCGGGGGGGGGGGGGGGGCGGGAAACGTTTCGTTCGGGGCGCAGCTGTTGTGCGGAAGACAGGTGCCGTTTCACCCCCCGCGAAATTCGCCCGGAGAGCGGATGGGAAGAGACAGAGGATGGAGAAGAAAGAGAGAGAGAAAAGAAGGATGGTGTTCGAAGAATCTCTTCCTAAATATTCACAGATGCGCCCCAGATTGCTCGGAAACACCGCCTGCGAGTACTTATGAGACAAGCGACTTGCAGATGTTCGAGGCCACGCCCACAGGTGCCCGAAGGCTCGCCCTCGGCTCCTCACAGACCCTACAACCTGCCACGAGGAGGCGCGAGGGAGGAGATGGAAAAGGGGAAAGCAGATCAGGTCCAGCGACGTCTTAGGCAACGCGATCTGCTCCAATCAGGTGACTCGCGGCGCTATTTCCTTCGCCTTGATTGATGGTGTTATTCAATGAGTGGGGAGAGAATAAGTGACCATGTTAGGCAGAGAGATTGGCTGATTTACAGATCGAAGGAGAGACAGTGTGAGTACATATACTGTATATATAATATATATATATATATATATATATATATATATATATATATATATATATATATATATATATATATATATATATATATATATATATCATGCGCACATGTGTGTGTTTGGGTGTGAGGTTGTGGCTAACAGGTATGCAGGTGCATAAGCTTGTTGACAGACGCATATAGATCAAGTTAAACGAATGCAAACGCCCCCCCCCCCCCAAAAAAAAAAAAAGTAAATAAATAAATAAAATAAAACATGAAACTAGCTCGATGCCTCCGTAGCTACACCTCGGATAATTTTGCGAATAAACACGTGGATAGTGAGATTGCGAGAGCGAGAGAATGTGTAATGTGTCAGGATTTGCTTCCCCCCTTCCCCTCCCCCCCTCCTCCCCATTAGAGGAGGCTACTCACCACCAGCGCCAACACTTTCATCACTGCCTCTCTATTGGTGGTGACGGCGGGAGCGTGTAATTAGCCCCTCCCCCTCCCCCCTACCTATTCCACTTCTCTCCCCATCACTCCTTACCTCCCCCCCCTCCCCCCACCTCATCTGCGGCCTCCCTGTACAGCGAATGACGAGGTTGTTTCTCTCTTCTTTCTATCTATCTTTTCCCCCGTCTTCCGCCTTCGTACTTTTTTTTTTGGGGGGGGCGGATTTCCTTTTTCCTTTACTTTCGTTGCGGATTTTAGAAAACGAGAAATGATTTCCCGTTTCTACCTCTCTTTCTCTCTCTATTTCTTTCTTGTATCACCTTTCGCCTTCGAATTTGCTTTTTGGCTTATTTCTTTTCCCTTTCTTTCGTTATGGATTTTAGAAAACGATAAATGTTTTTTTTCCGCGTATTTCCTCTCTTGTAACACCTTTCGCCCTCTCTAAATTTTCTTTTCTTTTTTTACATTGAAAACAGTTCACAAATGCAAAAAAAAATATATATATACATATTTGTTGGTTGGAATATCTATTCTAATTATCATATTTTCTATGTCAATTCTGCTAATCAACTTTATACTGATTAAAGCATAATTTGTCATAACAATTCCATATCAAACGTACTTTCATATCTAAGTTTTATGATTTTGCTACGTTTGTTCAAGTCATTTGGCAGTACAAGTTCTCGTTTTTATTTAACTGTCTTGCAAAGCTAACTCTGCAAGCGGCGATGCACTTTCTCACTAACAGGTGAAGTAGTGCTTCTCGTGCTCACTAACAAGCGGTTTTCGTCGACGCTATTGTTTACATTGTTTACTTTCTGTTTCTCGACTTGAAAATCACCGTGAAAGTCTCCGGGTCCTCCTTTCTCCAATGCACTTGACGAGACTGGATTTCCTTTCCTTCGTGGGCATGTCAAGGTGATGGTGTTCATTTCAGGCTCTTGAGTCTGTCAGAGTAATAATTCAACTTTTCAGGCACCCGGTTTTCGCTTCCCAGCACGAAGCCGGTTCGGCAACCACTGGAGGAGCGTCTCTGAGCTTTATATTGTAGTATAAAGGATTAATGGTTATAATGGAGTGATAAACATACGGATTGACGGTTAGATAGATAAATAGAAGGAATAGGTTTAGCCCCGCCCTCTTTTGCAAACGTCTGGCGCAGCGCGGGGCCGCCGTCGAGCGGGTCACCACATACTCCAGGGGTCACGAAGCCGCCTCTCACGCTAAGGTGGCCAAGGTCAACCTGTGGCTGCATCGCCCTGACCAAAAGACCTTAGCCCCGTTGGTCTTACGAGAGATCCAGATCAGCTCCCGTTGACCCACGCGAATGTCCAGGTACCAAGCCAGTCTCAATTCATCCACGGCTCTCCTCCACACTCCCCTTTCCCTTTCCTCCTCCCTTCCTCCTACACTCCCCGCCTTCCCCTTCCTCGTCGTCTTCTTATACACCCCACTTCTTCTATTCCTCCACCTACGTTTGCTCCTACACTCTCCCCGCCTCCCTTGTACCCACTCCTCTTTTTCTTTTTCCTCCTCCTCCTCCTGCCCCTCACCTCCACCCCCACCTCTTTCTGTTTCTTCTTCTTCTTATCTTTCTCCTTCTCCTCCTCCTCCTTTTTCGTCTTTTTCTTCTTTCTTTTCTTTCTTCTTCTTCTCTTCTTCTTTCTTCTCCTCCTCCCTCCTCTCCTCCTCCTCCTCCTCCTCCTCCTCCTCTCCTCCTCCTCCTCCTCCTCCTCCTCCTCCTCCTCCTCCTCTCCTCCTCCTCCCCCAGGAGTCTCCCCATCCTGGACCCGATCTCAGAACTGACCTTGCAGCGCCGCCGTTCCATCCCACTTTATACCTTTTCTCTGACATTTATTGCATGATGTTGCGAGCTGGTTGAAGGACTTGCGCGGAGAGAGAAACGCGCTCTCGACGGCGAAAGAGCGCAGCAGATTCACTCTTAATGAGATCGAATGCCGTTGGTGAGCGTCTGTCATTGACTTTGTTTAGATAATTATTACTCTTAATTAACAGAAACGACCCCAACGCTTTCTTTGTACCGTTTGTTTATTCTATATTTGTGATAGTATTGCGGGTTCATATTTATCATTCATAATATGGCATTGATGATGAGGATGAAAATATTAATAATAAAAATACTAAATTATTATAATAATTACACTTAAGGTAAAGATACTGGTGGATAAACATTGGAATCTGTATTATCTCTGAAACATTGTTTATATACGGAATTTATAAAAGTAATATTTATTATAACTAACGCCATCATCATCGTTATCAGTGTGATTATTTTCAATACATGTCAATGCGTGAAGAAGTACCACTGTTCATATGATTAATATTATCAGAAGTATTGGTGGTACTAACAATGCTATTATGATCACCAGTATATGCGGCATTTAATTATATCATAATAGGATCATATATTCTCCATGAATAATAGAAAATTTATCCGAAACGCTTACCTCCACACTTACGTAAATGGCTATAAGAAATATAACAAATAACGTTGAGCTTAGATCCTATAAGTGCGAATGAAATAAAAGACTGCTGTTTCTGATTCATGTGTTTATAGATAACACTTCAGCAAGTCACGATTATAAGCTACAGAGGTTAAGAGTCTTAAAATAGCCTCGAGATAAAATCAGGGAAATATTAACTTCTCAGTTTTCATTTTCTAGCTAAGTGCCCCTCGAAGTACCTATCCACACTGAAAATAGCTTGCAATTACAACTGATCTTAAGTTTTTATCCTTCCTAAAAAGAGCTCTGTGACAAACGACAAAAAATTATGAATGAGAATGGCTAATATGGCGATGTGAGAGATGCAATTTCGGTAATAAAACTACGCAATTCGGATAAATTTAAAATCTCGAAAAGTGAATAACATATCCTGTCTTTTTTATTTTAAACTATGTACCTTTTATACATTTGTAGCCTCTCTCCCACTAATTGATTTCTCTGCAGCAACCTCCCCATTCACGTGTTAATGTTTTAATGTGTCAATTCATCCCCTCGAGGCGGATGCAATAAATTAGCTAAATTACCTTTGCAACATCTCATTAGCAGTGCAACTCCTAATACAGTTACTTAAGATTTATCAGCGGTTATTCAACATTATGATTATTCACATATTAACGGAGTAATATCGTTGCACTTTGAAGGGTAGTTATTGTGCATCTACCACTTACGTTGTGTAAGTAGAAGTAGATGCACAATAACTAGTACAATTACTATTCCTATTAGTACAATTACCATTACTACTACCGTTACTTCTGTTACTACTGCTATTTCTACTACTATTTCTGATTGCTGATGGCAGTGCTGCTAATAGTAATAATAATGACAGTGATGGTAATGGTAACAGTGATAATGATAATAGTAATAGTCATAATAGTAATAATAATTATTGATGAAGTGGTGATAATAAGAATGAGGATGATGACAATGATGAGCATAATGATAATGATGGTGGGGATAATGATAAGAAAACAATTTGTAATGAACCAAGATCAGTTAATTAGTAATAAAACAACCCCACAAGGGAATGAGGAACTAATGTTACTTCTAGAATGATGTTATCTTCTTTGCCGTGGATTACTTTATCATATCATGGAGTTTCTAGCTTTTGTTTGAGTCAAGTGCCCCCCCCCCCCCCCCCCTCCCTGTGCAGTGCAGTAATAGTGATCTCGTCTTGCTGACCCGCGTTCAGTTCCCGCACCGCCGGCCTTTCCTTGCACACAGGGGATGATTTAGAAGCAAAATGAAACAACCAGCCTGCCATACCAAGATTAACCATTGTAAAAAAATGGTATAAAAATATTATTATTAGTTATAATTATTATTATTTCTATTATTATCATTATTAATAGTAGTAGTATTGTTATTACTGTTATTATTATCGTTGTTGTTATTCCAAGTGAAAGCCAGTCAGACGACCGTGTCTACGAGGGTAACATATGCCCATTTTTTCGGGAATATCCGGGAAAGGGACATTCAGGCTTTGCCACGCGAAAGGGAAGGGGGTTCGGATAATCGGGCGCGACGAGTAACACACGTGTGTAATCGTCAAACCGGATATACCTCAAGTACCTGTGTAAACTGTGAACTACTTTTTTGTACGGAAATGGTGAACGAATGTAATAAAAGTTAACTAGAGAACGTCGCCTGTCATTTGCTGCCACCGAGGAAAACTACTATATTGATAATAATAACAACAACAGTAATAATGCTGATAATAATAATAATAATGATAATTATTAGGATAACGATAATATTAATGATAATATTAATAATACCTAAAATAGTGATTATAATGTCAATTACAATACAATAATGAAAATAATGATAATAATCACGACGATAATGATATTGCTAATAGAATGATAATGATGATAATGGTAATGATGATAATGGTTATAACAAAAACAAAAATACTAACAACAATGATACAAGGATAATATAAGAGTGATGATAATTATTAATTTCATCATTATTATAGATATGCTGCTACTACTAATATATATCAATCTTTTCATAATTGTTCTTGATATAGCAGCAATAATAATAATTATAATGATAATATATATATATATATATATATATATATATATATATATATATATATATATATATATATATATATATATATATATATATATATATATATATATATATATATAATATATATATGAGCAGATTTTTATGATTTTTTTAACAACTTAGATGCCATGATCCGGATCCAGGATCTTTTAAAAGGATTCATTACCATTGCGAGATAGGGAAGCACGGATGCCACTAGAGTACTTGAGAAAGAAGTGATTTTAATGTAATTCTTCAAGTGTAAATATCTTTATTGCATCAGTGACCTTATTGTCTTGACGGAGGTATGCGCTCTCTGAGTGTTTCTATTATTGATGTGATAATAATAATTATTACTTCTATCATTACTTTTATTGATAATACAGATAATATAATTAGTCATGATAATAGTCATGATAATAATGTAATAACAATAGCAATCATGGCAGTAATCATGATGGTAATGATAATGATTATGATAATTATTACTATTATCTTTGTCATCATTATTTTTATAATGATAGTGATAATAATAGTAATAACAGTATTGGTAATAGCAATTATAATAAGGATAATGAACATGAAAATTATAATAACGATAGCAATAATGATAATGATGATTAGTGATAATGATAGTACTAGTAATAATAATGATAATGATAGTGATGAAAATTAATAAGGATAATAATGAGAATAATGTTACAATAACAATGATAATGATAATTATGATAATATGACAGCGATAATGATAGTAGTAAAGTAGTAGTAGTAGTAAAAATAATGATAACAATAATGATACATATGTTAATAATAATGCTAGTAATAATCATGAAAACATTAATAATGATGATAATATTAATAATGATTGCAATTACAATGATTATGCTAATGATAAGAATAATGATAATAATAATGATAACATTAATGGTAATGATGTTAATGATAATAATTATGTTAATGATGATAATAATGATAGTGGTGGAAATATAATATGAAATGATATTAGTAATGTTAATGGTGATAGTAATGGTATCAGTAGAAATATTAACTATAACAATTACGGAGATAATGAAAATAAAATGGTGATGATTACAATAGTGATAAGGATAAATAATGATGGTGATAAGAATTATGATAATAGTAAAAATGATGAATTGAATTAATGAATTTACTACTAATAATAATGATAATGACAATAAGAATAACAATAATGATGATCATAATGCTAGTAATAATAATAATAATGATAATAATAATAACAATAACAATGATAATGATACTACTACTACTGATAATAATAATAACAATAATGAAAATAGTGGTCGTAGTAATAGTCATAATAATGAAAATAACAATAATAATGATACAAATTGTAACAGATACCTCATTTTTACAATATTAATATTAAGTACTATGCCATTGATATCGTCGATAATGCCATTCTTATGAACAACATTTTTGTTACCAGTAGTAGTAGGCGCAGGGTAATTGTATTAGCAATATAGATGCAGCAGCAGGAGTAATGACAATAGTAGCAGTGGTAGTAGTAGTATTAGCAGTAGCACCAGCACCAGCAGCAACAACAACAACAACAACAATAACAACAGCAACAACAACAACAATAACAACAACAACAGCAGCAGCAGCAACAGCAACAACGACAACAACAACAACAACAACAACAACAACAACAGCAACAGCAGCAGCAGCAGTAGCAGTAACAGGAGTAGATGTAGTAGTAGTAATAATAACAATGATAGTAGCAGCAACCTTAGTAGTAGCGCTCATTTGGCACTGAAGAGCAGAGGGAAGGCATTTAGGCCAGCAAGGTAAGCAAGCGGGAGGCCAAGTGACTCACCGAGCGGCATCTACGAGCGGGTTGGGAACTGCATTCTCTTGGGTGTAAGAATGAAGCCGAGAAATCTTTCGAATGACGAGAAAGGCCGCATGTTGGAAAGACAGACATACAGATCATGCACAGAAAAGTGAAAGAGAATAGGAAGGAAAAAAAAGCAAAAGGCGATAAAAAGGAAGAGTAGTTATAATAGAAGTAAACATTGCTGAAAGGTAAAGTACACATAATGTTAGCGGGTTAGATGTTCCATATAGGGAGATGAACAATGTATAGTCATTTCAAGCAGGAGGCAAGGTTGAAGGCAGACACACACGCGTGCAGAAAGAGATGCAACCCAGGCAGGCACTTACAGGGAGGCAGGGAGACACTTAAGTAGACTCTATAGAAGGCAAGTAATACACAGGGCAGGTAGAATAGGAGGCGGGCAGGCAGGGTTGGGGTAGGGGTGTTACAGGCGGGTAAGCAGGATTGAGAGCCAAAAAAGAGAGGCAGGATTATCGTTAGGCAGGTATGTAGGCAAGTAGGATTGCAAGCAGACAAGCAGTGTAGACAGGCAGGAAGGTAGCTAGGGTTACAGACAGGACGGCAAAGATGCAGTTAGGCAGGCAAAACGGCAGGTAATCAGGGCTGTAAGCATACAAGAAATTAGGCAGGGAGGCAGGCGGGTAGACAAGGAGGCAGTAGACAGACAGGAAGGCAAAATTGTAGTAAGTCAAGTAGCAAGGCTAATAGGGTTGCAGGCATGCATGCAGGCAGGGAGGCTGGCAGGAGGGCAAGTAAGCAGGGTTATAGGCAGGCAAGAAGGCAGTCAGTCAGGCTGGCAGGGTTATAGGTAGGGAGGAAGGCTGGTAGGGTTGCAGGCAGGCACGCAGTCAGTCAGGCTGGCAGAGTTGCAAGCAAATATGCAGGCAGGGAAGCAGTCAGGTTGACAGGGTTGCAAGTAGGCACGCAGGCAGGCAGGCAAGCAGCAATGCTGGCAGGGTGGCAGGCAGGCTGCCATGGTGGCAGGGTTGCAGGCAGGCAGCCCGGCAGACCTTGGCACAGTGGGGCGGGGAAAGTGGACTGGGTCAGGCGGGACGGGATGTTACGCGGTCGGTCTCGGGTCAACGACCGGATCTGCGAAGGTGGTCGGTCTCTGCCTCCTCCCTCCCGCCCCCCCCCCGCACCCCCGCCCGCCCCCCCTCCCGGCCTCGCCCCCCCCCCGGCACCCCGCCTCGCCCCCTCCCGGGCCACCCGCTTTTCGGGGTCTGATTTGACTTTGCTTTTCTCATTCCGCGCAGATTCTTACTCGCCGTTTATCATCCTAGACATTTTTATTTACTTTTTTTTTTCTTACACACTTTTTTCTTCTTCTTCTTTACTCGTTTATTCATACTTTCGGTGAATTATTGCTACTCCCTTGCATGATCAATGTCCCCCAAACCTCACGCTTTTCATGGCTGGTTTCCATTGTTCCTTCTCATGTCTCCAATCGATAGGGACAGTTTTCTCTGGCGTTTTCTACAGAGTTTTTCCTGGCGTTGTGTATAATTTCCCTGGCGTTTTATGCAGTTTTCTCAGGCGTTTTCTACAGAGTGTTCCTGGCGTTTTATGCAGTTTTCCCTGGCGATTTCAACAGAGTTTTCCCTGGCGTTTTCTACAGAGTTTTCCCTGGCGTTGTGTATAGAGATTTCCCTGGCGTTTTATGCAGTTTTCCCTGCGTTTTTATAGTTTTCCTAGCGTCCCATGTGAGTTTTCCCTGGGTTTTCTACAGTTTTTCCCTGGCGTTTTATAGTTTTTCCTAGCGTCCCATGTTGAGTTTTGGGTTTTTTTTTAGTTTTCCCTGGCGTTTTATGAAGAGTTTTTCCTTTGGCGTTCTGTTTAGAGTTTTCCCTGGCGGTTTCTACAGAGTTTTCCCTGGTCTTTTATGCAGGTTTCCTTGGCGTCCCATATAGGGTCTTCCCTAGAGTTTTCCCTGGCTTTTCAAATAGAGCTGGTGTTTTATGCAGTTTTCCCTGGCGTTTTATATAGGGGGTTTCTCTAGCGTTTTATGCAGTTTTCCCTAGCGTCCCACATAGAGTTTCCCTTGGCATTTTATATAGATTTTTTCATGGCGTTTTAAGGAGTGTTTTCATTGGCGTTTTATGCAGTTTTCCTTGTGGTTTCATATAAAGTTCTAAAGGGAAAAGCTAGCAGAACGCCAGGGAAAATTCTGCTTAAAATGAGTTTTCCCTGGCGTTTAGGCAGATTTTCCCTGGCGTTTTAGGCAGAATTTTCCCTGGCGTTTTAGGCAGAATTTTCCCTGGCGTTTTAGGCAGAATTTTCCCTGGCGTTTTCAAGAATTTCCCTGGCGTTTAGCAGAATTTTTTCCCTGGCGTTTTAGGCAGAATTTTCCCTGGCGTTTTAGGCAGATTTTTCCCTGGCAATTAGGCAGAATTTTCTCTGGATTTGGCAGAATTTTCCTTGGCGTTTCAGGTAGAATTTTCCCTGGCGTTTCAGGTAGAATTTTCCCTGGCGATTTAGGCGAGGTTTAGGCAGAATTTTCCCTGGCGTTTTAAGAATTTCCCTGCTGCAAATTTCCCTGCGTTTTAGGCAGAATTTTCCCTGGCGTTTTAGGCAGAATTTTTTTAGCAGAATTTTCCTGGCGTTTTAGGCAGAATTTTCCCTGGCCGTTTTAGGCAGAATTCCCTGGCTTGTTATAGAGATTTTCCCTGGCGTTTTAGGCAGAATTTTCCCTGGCGTTTAGGCAGCCCTGGCGTTTTAGCAGATTTCCCTGGCGTTTTATAGAGAATTTCCCTGGCGTTTTAGGCAATTTTCCCTGAATTTTCCCTGGCGTTTTAGGCAGAATTTTCCCCTGGCGTTTTAAGGCAGAATTTTCCCTGGCTTTTTAGGCAGAATTTTGGCGTTTTAGGCAGAATTTTCCCTGGCGTTTTAGGCAGAATTTTCCCTGGCGTTTGAGGCAGAATTTTCCCTGGCGTTTTAGGCAGAATTTTCTCAGGCGTTTTAGGCAGAATTTTCCCTGGCGTTTTAGGCAGAATTTTCCCTTTTCCTTTTGGTTTTTAGGCAGAAATTTTCCTGGCGTTTTAGGCAGAATTTCCCTGGCGTTTTAGGCAGAATTTTCCCTGGCGGGCGTTTTAGGCAGAATTTTCCCTGGCGTTTTAGGCAGAATTTTCCCTGGCGTTTTAGGCAGAAATTTTCCCTGGCGTTTTAGGCAGAATTTTCCTCGGCGTTTTAGGCAGAATTTTCCCTGACGTTTTAGGCAGAATTTTCCCTGGCGTTTTAGGCAGAATTTCCCTGGCGTTTTAGGAGAATTTTCCCTGGCGTTTTAGGCAGATTTTTCCCTGGCGTTTTAGGCAGAATTTTCCCTGGCGTTTTTAGGCAGAATTTTCCGGCGTTTTAGAGAATTTCCCTGGCGTTAGGCAGAATTTTTCCCTGGCGTTTTAGGCAGAATTTTTCCCTGGCGTTTAGGCAGAATTTTCCCTGACGTTTTAGGCGAATTTTGCGTTTTAGGCAGAATTTTCCCTGGCGTTTTAGGCAGAATTTCCCCCGTCAGAATTTCCTTGGCGTTTAGAAATTTTCCTGGCGTTTTAGGCAGAATTTCCCTGGCGTTTTTAAGGCAAGAAATTTCCCCTGGCGTTTTAGAGGCAGAATTTTCCCTGGCGGTTTTAGGCAGAATTTTTTTTTTGTTTAAATTTCCCTGGCGTTTTAGGCAGAATTTTCCCTGGCGTTTTAGGCAGAATTTTCCCGGTTTAGGCCCTGGCAGTTTTTAGGCAGAATTTCCCCTCGTTTTAGGCTTTCCTGGCGTTTTAGGCAGAATTTCCTGGCGTTTTTGAGGCAGAAATTTTCCCTGGCGTTAGGCAAATTTCCCCTGCGTTTTAGGCAGAATTTTCTCCCCTGGCGTTTTAAGGCAGAATTTTCCCCGGCGTTTAGGCAGAATTTCCTGCGTTTTAGCAGAATTTTCCCTGGCGTTTTAGGCCCTAATTTTTCTCCCTGGCGTTTAGGCAGAATTTTCCCTGGCGTTTAGGCAGAATTTTCCCTGCGTTTAGGCAGAATTTTCCCGGCGTTTTAGGCAGGAATTTTCCTCTGGCGTTTTAGGCAGAATTTTTCAACCGGCGTTTTAGGCAGAATTTTCCTCTGGCGTTTTAGGCAGAATTTTCCCGTTTTAGGCAGATTTTAGGCAGAATTTCCCTGGCGTTTTTAGGCAGAATTTTTCCCTGGCGTTTTAGGCAGAATTTCCCTGCGTTTTGGCAGAATTTTCCCTGAGGCAGAATTTTCCCTGGCGTTTTAGCAGAATTTCTCAGAAGTTTCTGGCAGATTTTCCAGAGTTTTCCCTGGCGATTTCACAGAATTTTCCCTGGCTTTCGGCAGACTTTTCCCTGGCGTTCAGCAGAAATTTCCCTGGCGTTTTAGCAGAATTTTCCCTGCGTTTTAAGGCGAGAAATTTCCCTGGCGTTTTAGGCAGAATTTTCCCCCTGGCGTTTTAGGCAAGAAATTTCCCTGCTTTTAGCGAATTTCCCTGCGTTTTAGGCAGAATTTCCTCTGGCGTTTAAGGCAGAAATTTTCCTGGCGTTTGGCAGAATTTCCCTGCGTTAGCAAAGAATTTCCCTGGCGTTTTAGGCAGAATTTTTCCTTGGCGTTTTAGGCAGAAATTTTCCCCTGGCGTTTTAGGCAAGAATTTTCCCTGGCGTTTTCCGGTTTTAGGCAGAATTTTCCCTGGCGTTTAGGCAGAAATTTCCGCTGGCGTTTTAGGCAGAATTTTCCCTGGCGTTTTAGGCAGAATTTTCCCCTGCGTTTTAGGCAGAATTTTCTGCTGGCGTTTTTAGGCAGAATTTTCCCTGGCGTTTTAAGGCATAGAATTTTCCCCTTGCGTTTTAGGCAGAATTTCCCTGCTTTAGCAGAAATTCCCATGGCGTTTTAGGCAAAATTTTCCCTGCAGGCAGATTATTTTCCCTGGCTTTTAGGCAGAATTTTCCCTGGCGTTTTTAGGCCAGAATTTTCCCGGCGTTTTAGGCAGAAATTTTCCCTGACGATTTAGGCAGAATTTTTTCCCTGAGCGTTTTAGGCAGAATTTCCCCTGGCGTTTTAGGCCAAATTTTCCCTGGCGTTTTAGGCAGAATTTTCCCTGCGTTTTAAGGGCAAGAATTTTCCCTGGCGTTTTAGGCAAGAATTTTCCCTGCGTTTTAGGCAGAATTTTCCCTGGCGTTTAGGCAGAAATTTCCTGACGTTTTTAGGCAGAATTTTTTCCCCTGGCGTTTTTAGGCAGAATTTTTCTGGCGTTTCTAGGCAAATTTTCCTAGCGTTTTAGCGCGAATTTCCCTGGCGTTGTAGGCAAAATTCCCCTGGCGTTTAGCCAGAATTTTCCTGGCGTTTTAGCAGAATTTTTCCCTGCGTTTAGGCAGAAATTTTCCCATGGGTTTTAGGCAGAGTTGTCGCCTGCGTTTAGGCAAATTCCCCGGCTTTAGGCAGAATATTCCTGGCGTTTTAGCGAGAATTTTCCCCCGGCGCTTGTTAGGCCACGAATTGTTCCCTGGCCGTTTTAGGCCGATTTTCCCTGGCTTTATAGGCAAAATTCCGCGCTTAGCCAGAATTCCCCGGCGTTTAGGCAAATTCCCTGCGTTAGGCAGAATGTCCTCCGGCGGTTTTTAGGCAGAATTCTTCCCTGACGATTTAGGCCTAGAAATTTTTTCCCTGGCCGTTTATGCAAAAGTTTCCCTGGCGTGTTAGGCAGAATTTTCCCTGGCGTTTTTAGCCGAAATCCCTGCGTTTAAGCCAGAATTCCTCTGGCGTTTTAAAGGCAGAATTTTCCCTGGCGTTTAGGCCAAGAAATTTCCCTGGCGTTTAGCAGAATTCCCGGCGTTTTAGCCAAGAATTTTCCCTGACGTTTTAGGCAAGAAGCTTTTTTCCTGGCGTTTGTAAGCAGAATCCCTGGCGTTTTAGGCAAGTAATTTTCCCTAGCGTTTAGGCCAGAATTTTCCCTTGCCTTTTAGGCAGAAATTTCCCTGGCGTTTTAGCAGAAATTCCCTGGCGTTAGGCAGGAATTGTTCCCTAGCTTTAGCAGAAATTTTCCCTGGCTTTAGTGCAGAATTCCCTGGCGTAGGCAGAATTCCCGCGTTTTAGGCAGAATTTTCCCGTGGTTTAGCGAATTTCCCCCGGCGTGTTTAGGCAGAATTTTCCCCTGGACGAATTAGGCAAATTTTCCCTGGCCTCCTCTTAGCCAACCAACTCGCTCCCCCTCCCGCCGCCTTCTAGGCAGAATTCCCTAGCGTTTAGGCACATTTCCCCTGGCGTTTTAGCAGCCGCATTTCCCTGCGCGTGTAGCAGAATTTTCCCTGCGTTTTAGGCAGAATTTTTCCCATGGCGTTGTTTAGGCAGAATTTTCCCGCGGCGTTATAGGCAGAATTTTCCCTGACGAGATGTTAGCGCAGAATTTTTCCCTGTACGTTTAGGCAGAACATTGTTTCCCTGGCGTAGCGGCAGAATTTTCCCTGGCGGTTTTAGGCAGCAATTTTCCCTGGCGTTTTAGTCCAGAAGGTTTTCCTGGCGTTTTAAGGCCAGAAATTTTCCCCTTGGCGTTTTAGGCAGAAATTTTCCGCGTGGCGTTTTAGGCCAGCTATTTTCTCTTGGCGTTTTAGGCCAGAATCTTTCCCTGGCGTTTTAGCGCAGACATTTTCCCTGGCAGTTTAGGGCAAGAGATTTATTCCCTGGCGCATTTAGGCAGAAATTTTCCCTGGCGCTTCTACCGGCAAATGTTCCTGGCGCTTTAGGCAGAATTTTTTCCCTGGCGTTTTAGCAGAAAATTTCCCTGGCGTTTTAAGGCAGAATTTTCCTTGTGCGTTTTAGCAGACCATTTTCCCCTGGCGATTTAGGCAGATATTTTCCCTGCGTTTTAGCAAGAATTTTCCCCTGGCGTTTAGGCAGAATTTTCCTCCGGCGTTTTAGCAGAATTCCTACGTATTTAGGCAGAGATTCCCTGGCGTTTTTAGGGCAAATTTTCCCTGGCGTTTAGGCCAGAATTTCCCTAGCGTTTAGGCAGAAATTTCCCTTGGCTTTTAGGCATAATTTTCCCCTGGCGTTTTAGGCAAAGAATTTCCCTGGCGCGTTTAAGGCAGAATTTCCCATGGCGTTTTAGCAAGAATTCCCCGGCGTTTTAAGGCAGAAATTTTTCCCTGACGAGTGTTAGGCAGAATTTTCCCTGACTTGTAGGCAGAATTTTCCCTTGGCGTTTTAGGCAGACTTTTTCCCCTGGCTTTTGTAGGCAGAATTTCCCTGCGTTTGGCAGAATGTTTTCCTGGTCGTTTAGGCAGAATTTTCCCTGGCGTTTAGGCCAGAAATTTTCCCTGGCGTTTAGGCAAGGAAGTTTCCCTGGCGTTTTAGGCAAGATTTTTCCCGGCGTTTAAGGCAGAATTTTCCCTGGCGTTTAGCAGAATTTCCTGGCGTTTAGCAGAATTTCCCTGGCGTTTAAGGCAGAATTTTCCCTGCGTAGGCAGAATTTCCCTGGCGTTTAGCAAGAAATTTCGCCATGCGTTTTAGCAAGACTTTTCCCTTGGCGTTTTGGCCAGAATGTTTCCCTGGCTTTTGCAGTATATTTTTCCCGTGGCGTTTTAGGCAGAAATTCCCCTGGCGTTTTTAGGCAGAATTTTCCCCTGGCCGTTTGTAAAGGCAAATTTCCCTGACGTTTAGGCAGGAAATTTTCCTGGCGTTTTAGCAGAATTTTCCCGGCGTTTTAGCCAAATTTTCCCGGCGTTTAGGCAGAATTTTCCCTGGCGTTTTAGGCCAGAAATTTTCCCGGCGTTTATGTCCGAGTCCCATCGCTCACTGTTCTGTTTCAACTTCATTTCACCTTAATATAGTCATCTGTCCAGCCGCCGACCAGGATTTATAGCAAGCGGTGTCTGTAGGAAGTGGAAGAGAAGGAAGGGGGAGATAGAGGGAGGCGAAAGGAGAGAAAGATTTGTCGAAAGAGAAATATTAGAGAAGTGAATAAAGAAATATTAAAAGATATGTATGGCAATGTCTCTCTGCGTATATGTATCTTACTGAGANTATATATATATATATTAATTAAATATATATATATTGAGATTGAGAGAGATAGAGAGATAAAGAGAGAGAGACAGTGAGAAAGAGAGAGAGAGAGAGGAGAGAGAGAGAGAGAGAGAGAGAGAGAGAGAGAGAGAGAGAGAGAGAGAGAGAGAGAGAGAGAGAGAGAGAGAGAGAGAGAGAGAGAGAGAGAAACGATTGCACAGACAGACAGACAGGAAAATACAAACACAGGTAAGCCATTTACGTATGTGAAGG
>NW_020868356.1:197500-200000 GCF_003789085.1 Penaeus vannamei
GTGCAGGCGGATTCACGGACAAGAACGCATTAACACGTCACTAACCTTTGCCTTATGAAGTCGATGGCTTATCAGGGCCGTTCGCAATAGGGGGGGGGGGGGCTAATACCCATATCCGTGGAACAAAAACTATTTTTTGTACCCATTCTTATCTAGTACATCACGTTACACTAGACATACTTATAATGTATTAGAAATATTAAAGTACGTAATAACTTTTTTTTTCACTACCATTAAGAAAATTGTTAATTTTCTTTTGCCAAAGAATTACCTTTAAGACTTTAATTGCTTTGCCTATTTACACGCTTCGCCTCTCTTGTGAAGTTAGCCTTAAAAAGTACTTTTTAACCTTTAGGATGAAAACTATTAAACAGAAGTAGGGTGACGCATATATGCAGAAAAAACGGGGAAAAGTTAATTCACAAGTAAAAAAGGAAAAGGAAAGGTATTTCATCAAGTAGAGAACAGGTGGAGGACCCCCTTCCTTCCCTCTCTCCCCTTCTCTCCCCTTCCTCTCTCCGTCTTCTCCGCCTACCTCCTCCCCTTCCCTCTCCCTCTCCTACCCTCTCCCTTCCCCTCTCCCCCCTTCCCCTCCCCCTTCTCCACCCACCCTATCCTCCCTTTCCTTACCCTTTCCCCCCTTCCCTCTCCCCTCTTCCCTTTCCCCTTCCCCTCTCCCCCATCTTTACCCCTACCCTCTCCCCTCCCCCTTCCCGACGCCACAGGTTTTTGGCGCCAAAACATCGCGTCATATGACCCGCCGAGTCACAAGATACCGCTCTATCTCCTTCTATTTATTGCACCCGGTTCTTATATAAGTGAATGGTGGGATGTTACATAATACAATCGAGAGAGATGTGACGTCGAGATCGAAATAGATTTTATTTGTTGTTACTTGATTTTAGATGTTCTCGGAAATCGATGTCACTATAAAGCTTTCTTTAGGGTATTGGCGTGCAGCGAATTCCTATGACACACGTTCCTGTTGGTTTTGTCTTGTCACGGTGTTATTTATTATATATATCTGTCTATCTACCTATTTATTAGTCTATCTATCTGTCTATTTATTTGATGTTACTGTATATTTTTTTTTTCCTTTTTTCTGTACGTTCATTTCTATTTTATTCTTCCTGCGCCTCTCTTTCTCTCTTTTTCTGCCTCTTTCCATCTCTCTCTGCTCTCTTTTCCTCCTCCTCCCTCTCTCTCTCTCTCTCTCTCTCTCTCTATCTCTCTATCCTCTCGCTCTCTCGCTCTCCTCTCTCTCTCCTCTCTCTCTCTTCTCGCTCTCTCTCCTCTCATCTCTCTCTCCTTCTCTCCTCTCTCTCTCTCCTCTCTCTCTCTCTTCCTCTCTCTCTCTCTCTGCTCATTCCCTCTCATTCGATTTACTTTATAAGTGTGTGTGTGTGTGAAGGAATTCATGTAGAAAAATAGTCCTGACGAAGTAACACACGAAAAGGCCTTCTTGTGTTTTCTTGTTCTTCCCTTCGTTGTTCCTTTTGCAAAGTGTGCATGTGAGTGTATGTCCGTGTGCGTGTGAGTGTATGTCCGTGTGCGTGTGAGTGTATGTCCGTGTGCGCGTGAAATAATATACAGTCTGCTTGCAAGCGTTTTACAGACGTTATTGCTTATAAAACCTTTGCTTTTGCGCTCCGACCGCACTGACGTATCGGTTGTATACATTTTAGCGCGACAGCTAATTTATGTTATTCTAAGCGATCGGGAAAGATTTATCGAGATATTTGGATTTTAGGAAGAGTTTTTAGATAGACATTTTAGATCTCAGACAAGGTGATGGACGAGAGAATTAAGGCCAGACTAAACTAAACGACGGAAAGGAGACTGATGGACGCTTTGACTCTCTTAATCATTCGTCATGTAAGCAGACTTGGAAGAAATGAATATATATATATATATATATATATATATATTATATATATATATATTATATATATATTATATATAAAGAGAGAGAGAGAGAGAGAGAGAGAGAGAGAGAGAGGAGAGAGAGAGAGAGAGAGAGAGAGAGAGAGAGCGAGAGAGAGAGAGAGAGAGAGAGAGTTGATAGACAGATACATACATACATACAGATAAACACATAAATAGATAGAAAGAGAGAGAAAGCATAGACCTGCGCAGTATCAAGAACTTAAAAAGGAGGAAGAAACGCCGCCATAATGCTTATGGAGCCAAGAGGAGAATAATTTTCCCACACAGCTTGAAATTAACGGCAATAGATGGCGTTAGTGCAGGTGACATCCGGCCGCTTGCATATGGTCGACAGGAATTTTTTTTCTGTTGGAATTTGGACGGTAAGGTTTCGTCGGAGGAGGAAACACAGCGATAAGTTGGATATACTTTGGTATTTTTTTTTCATGAGTAATGTTTTTCTTTTAGTGTATGCAATAGGTAAGTATATACCTATTTATAAATACATACATATACATATATATATATATATATATATATATATATATATATATATATAATATTATTATGAAAT
>NW_020868356.1:227463-229963 GCF_003789085.1 Penaeus vannamei
ATGCTCCTGCGTCTCTCTCTCTCTCTTCCTGTCTCTCGTCTCTCTTTTTGTTTTTTTTCTTCCTGCCCGCCATTCGCACATCCTTTCTCCCTTCTCCTTGCCTTCCTCCACTTCTCCATCTCTCTTCGCCTCCCTCACCTCCCTCTCTCTCTCGTCTCCTCTCCTCCACTTCATCCCATTCTCTCACTCTCCCTCGTCCTTCCCGCCCCCTCCTTCCCCTGGATCTGGCTCCCTACAATCTCGTCAGACCCTCCTCCCCCTCAATACGCACCCTCTCCGCCAAATACCTCGCCTTTTCCCGGTGCGGGTTGGGGTTGCGTGGTGACGCCCGCTCCCCCAAAACCCTCCCTTCCCCTAACCCCCTCCCCTCTCCCCAAAACCCTCTCTCTCCCCCATACACCCTCTCCGCCGTCAACTCCCCTCCATTCCCTACCCCCCCCCCCCACTGGGGCTGACCAATTCCATACACTGGTTAGTCTGAGGTGTCACAAACCCCAATTACGGCCCCTTGTTCCTCGCAGACCACCGTGTTGGGTTGTGTTTGCTGTTACGTGCACCATTACCGTTTGGCTTTTTGCCTTTGGCCCATCTTCGTCTTCTTTTTCTTTTTTCGTGTCTTTTGTTGGAGGCTATTTGCTAATCTGAGGTTCGTTCTGGTCGTTGTCGTTTGTTTCTTGGTTTGTCTTGTGTCGTTTGTTTGTTTGTATTTATGCTATATGTTGGGAATTATTTGTTTTATTTTATCTTATGTTAATTTCATTTATTATGGTCGTTTATTTAATCATTTATCTAAGGTCCGCTTGGTTTTTAATTAAATTTACTCTTTTTTAATTATTGGTCTTTTATTATGTTATCTTTATGTTCGCTATGTGTCCGTTTAAATTTATCTTATAGATAGATCGTTCATGCTTATTTTATTTCTTCATCTATGAATTAATGGTCATTAAATGTTGTTCTATTGTATTTTTCATTTGATCTGTTTATTTATTCATTTATCTTATGTCGTTTATTTAATACATTCGTTATGAATGGCTTAATGATGATTATGGAAGGAGAAAGAATCGTCCTTCATATAGCTTTCTTTAAGAAAAAATGTTTGTTTGTTTTTGCTTTTTTTTTCTTATTCATGATCTTGTAAGGAACTTGTATCTATTTTTTTTATTATTAATCTATTCAACGTATTTCATCATTACAATAGCATTAATTTTTACCCTCATTAACCTGTAGTAATAAATAGTTAGGAAAACAACCAATTTAACGACATATTCACAAATATACTTTCTATTCTACTAAGTATAGCATTTAGGAAAATACACTTTCAACGTACTATAATAAGCTTGTAAAATGACAAGGTTTAGACAGCACAGTCTCCTTAGCGTAGACGCAACACACAACACACACACACCACACACACCAACACACACACACCAGCACCCACACACACACACACACACACACACACACAACACACACACAGACCACACTAACACACAAACCACACACACACACACACACAGCACACACCCACACACACACACCACACACACACACACACAACAACACCACACAACAACACAACGCACAATAATAGTACACAAGCACACACATACACCACACACAACAACACAGGCACGCTACACAAGAGAAAATAAAATAAATAGTATAAAATAAAAAAAAAACAAGAAAAAAGTAACCTTCACCGCCATTTCTTTGGGCATAATCGGGGCCATGCGGTGTATAAAGCCAGACTACCTTGATTGACAGATACAAGAAATACATAATTTGATTTGAATGTAAGTATTGGCTTGTACTTTCATTCTTCTGTTTCTTTCGTACAGAGGCGAGAGGGGAGGGAGAAATCAAAATGAAGCAAGCATGAAACGAGAGAGAGAGAGAGAGAAGAGAAAGATGAGAGAGAGAGAGAAGAGAGAGAGAGAGAGACTGAGAGAGAGAGAGGGGGGGGGGGGGAAGAGATGAGAGAGAGAGGGAGAGAGAGAGTGAGAGAGAGATAGAGAGAAGAGAAAGAGGAGAGAGGAGAGAGAGAGAGAGAAGGAAGAGAGAGAGTGAGGAGAGAGAGAGAGGAGAGAAGAGAGAGAGACTCGAGTGAGTGGAAGAGAGCGAGAAGAGAAGAGAAAGAGAGAGAGAGAGAGAGAGAGAGAGTGAGTGAGAAAGATGGAGATAGCAGAGAGAGAGAGAGAGAGAGGGAGAGAGGAGAGAGGAGAGAGAGAGAGAGAGAAGAGAAGAGAGAGAGAGAGTAGAGAGAGGGAGGCAGGTAGAGAGCAGAGAAGGCAGAGCAGATAGGACAGGCAGACAAAGCGGATATAGCACACAAGCAGATAGACAGAACAGCTGTTGTTGATAATTATGCGATGATGTAAATTTAGATCCAGAGTAATAATACGATATAACAACAACAATGAATGATAAGTAACCATGAAAAGCAAACATAATAATCTGAAGAAAATGATAATGATAGTAGAAGAGTAAGTAGTAATGCAGT
>NW_020868356.1:244963-248008 GCF_003789085.1 Penaeus vannamei
TACTATATATTTATAAATATATATATATTATATGATAATTATGAATACGTATATGATATTTTATTAAAATAATCTATATATATATATTATATATTATATATAAATATATATATACACACACACACACACACACACACACACACACCACAATAAAACACATATATTACTGTATATATTATAAGTATATATATATATTAGAATTTTATATTAATTTATAACTATTCGATAATTCAATATTATAATATATATATATATATATTAATATATATGTGTGTATTGTATAGTATAATATATATATATATATAATATATATATATATATATATTACAATATATATTAAACATTAGGCATATATATATTTAATTAAATATTATATATTATAATATATAAATTATTTATTAGTACCTATTAATATAACATACATATATATATTTATTTTAATATATATATAATATTTGTTGCTATATATATATATATATATATGATGTGTATATATATATATATTATATATATGTATGTATACGACTTTATAATATATATATTACATATTATATTTTATATTATATATATATATTATAGCTTAGTTATATGAGTGTAACTATAAACAATATTATTATATTATATATATATACATATACATCTTATACTAATATAATATATATATATATATACACTATACGAAATATATCGATATATTATGCTTATCACACCATTGCATATATCTATACATATCTATATATCTACATATACTAATAATTTTTATATGTATTATATAGCAGCATGTACCTATGATTTTACTTAAAATCTAATTTTTTATAACTTGTTTGTGTTAGTGTAATAAGTTTAATACCACCAATTTATATTTAAATTTTTTTTTTTCATAAAATTTTTTATTATTATTACTTATATTATATAATACTAGCTACGCTATATATATTATTTCATATGTATAGGCCAACTATATTCTATACTGTATTGATACTATACCATAACACTATATAGTATAATATATTATTATAATATCTATATATAACATATGATTAGTACTTGGTGTACGTGTTGCGATATTGCTGTACTGATAGATGTATACATATATATATAGTGTACTCTTAACTACTTACGTACACACACGCACCACATCATATGTAGACCGTATATATATACTATAAGCATTTATATTACTTATATATATATACTGTAATATAATATATAAATATTATATATAATTATATTATATTAATATATCGTGTAGTGTAGCCTGTACATAACCATACGATACACAATGTGATGTATATACTATTGTATCATATTATATATATATGTGTTGAGTGATGCTATTACTATATATACTATCATAGCTATATCGTATAATATATACCTATATACACTATATATATATTCTATATTATATCGAGCTAGTATATATATGTATTATATATAAATTCATACTTATTATATATATATAAATATACTATATATATATTATATTAATATTATATATTAAACTATTACTCATATATACATATAGAAACATGCTACACATCAATGACTATGTTGGTACGTTGTGTGGTTGTGTGTCGTTGTGCCCTCCTCCTCGTGTGTGTGCTGCTGTGTGTGTGTAGTGTGTGTGGTGCTGTGTGTGTGCTGTGGTGTTCGTGTGGTGTTGTTAGGTATATATATGCATATATATATATATATGTGTGATATGAGTGTTATATTTATGTTAATTGATGTATGTATATATATATATATATATATTATAATATATATAATCATATATAATGATAATATATAATATGTTAGTTTATTAATTATTAATAATAATTATATATATTATCTTATATATTCATAATAATTATATATCATTATATATATCATTATATAATATTATATTTATTACTAATCTATTAATATATATTTCATTTTATTATACTATGATATTGCATTGTGTATTATGTACTATTACTTACCATATCCAAAAATAAGTGACATTTGAAACTTGAGTTTATGCTCGATTACTCAGGGATACCCAAACCAATGTGAGAATTGAATACCGATACTGGAGTCGTAGCGCTATCAAGTCGTTGCCGTATCTTCTCATACTCAGAAACAATGATAATTATATAAGGTGCCAGCGTACAGGCAGTACATATAAAGTAATTGAGGCTCAAGATAAGTACCGGTAACTAAAAGCTGGCTTTATACGATCACCTTGCGATCGCGCGAGAACTCAGTTATAATCCAAAATATATATATAGATCCAGATAAGAGTAAATAATCTAAGCAAGAGAGAGATGAGAGTGAAGAGAATGAGATAAAATTCAATGAGTAGAGAGTACGATTTTATATAATAATAAAAAAAAAATATACAGAGAGAGAGTGAAGAATGATAAAACTGTTATTGTGCAATGAGGAGATGAGAGAGAGAGGATCTAATCCGAGAGAGAAAGAGAGAGATGAGAGAGAAATCAGAAAGGAGAAAGAGGAAAAAAATAAGAGAGAGGCAGAGACAGACTGGACGACTGAGTTTGTTATAGGCTGACAAGTTGTATTTTCTCATCCGTTTTCCAGATAGAGAGTGGGTGTCCCCCTGCCGAAAAAAATACTGGAATTCAAAACGTTCCAACTAATATTAGAATTAGATTATTGGAACTGTTGCCAACGAAGATTCTACCAACTGAATTTGTGTGACGGCCGCTAGTCGAGACCATAGAAAAGGTGTACTGAATGAATTGAGAATATAACTATAATACTGAGGAATATAGATTGAGAGTGACTATGAACGAAATCAGACTGCATGCCCTCGGTGTAGACCTAATTACTATATAATGAAAGTATCTTATCTAATTCTACCGCATATACCATAGTTGTTATGTGCGGTCCTTCGTATACGTACTAAAGTGTATACTAATAATATACATAATTATTACTAATATATATTATATATGTTGTATAGTGAGATAATAAGATATCAAGTATTTTTATTATGTTATATTTGATGTGCAAGAAGATTTATGTTGTTCTGCCTACAATCCATAAAACTTG
>NW_020868357.1:0-2500 GCF_003789085.1 Penaeus vannamei
CTTTAATCGCCTCTCTCGCAATGTTATCAGATCATCCAGCTGTTCCTCCTTCTGTGGCTAATTGCGACGGTCACCTCTATTCTAGGAATATCTGTGCCAATTTAATCTTTTTCTGCTACTTGTCCCTCTTCCAATGGCAACCGAAGCGGTCTGGCTTCCTTGTAATATAAGTCTTTATTCTATTTTTGGCAACACTTTACTGGACTTTCTGTTGAAATGGCAGCTGTTCATCCTCGCTTTAATAATTCTCTCAGATTTCCCCACCACTCGTACCAGGTGCTTTTGCTTTCTTGTAAACTTCCTCGGTAAACTTCTCAATTTCTGCATCGCTTGTTCCACCAAAAGTCTCGTGCTCTATCTATTTTCCTGTCTTTGTTTATCATTTAATCTCTTTTTCCTAATTACCATATTCTGACTCATTTTATTCTGTCTTTGCTTGAAATATTCACAAACGTCGTCTGCATTATCCAAGAATTTGTTCGTCCCTTTACCTGTATTGCCGTTCAGTGATGTTTGTACAGGTGCAAGAATCGCCGCTTACACACCGCAGTTTGAGTTGACGGTACTTTATGTTATTTGAGGCCTTTATTCACTGACTCGGCGAATAGCTTTGCCTTCCTTTCCTTCCTTTGCAACAAATCTTCAACTTCATCTACGTGGGTAACTTCAACTTTATATTTGTCCTCGTTATAGCCATATCATGATCTATTTTTTATAATTGTAGTTATCATCATCCTCATTATCATTAACAAAATCATATCGATAATCATAACCATTATCACTAATATCATTACCATATTCATTATCCTCTCCTCCTCCTCCTCCTCCTCATCTATCATCATCATCATCATCATCATCATCATCATCACCACCATCATCATCATCATCATTATCAATATCATTATTATCAATATCATGATCATTATTATTATCAATATCATTATCATTATTATTATTATCATTACTGTTATCATTATTACCACAATTGTTGGTATTAGTAGTAGAAGTAGCAAATAGTAGTAGAAGTAGTAATAGTAGTAATGATATCAGCAGGAGCAGGATGTAATATTACCATCAATGGCGCTATCATCAATAGCATTAAAATGAAATAACTTTAGTCGGTGACATCTCTCCTCAACTCGCCTCAAAGCAGATATTCCGAATTTTCCCGGAAAGATTTTTTGAAAGGAAACCAGAATTTCTTCTCGTCTGACAAGCCACATCTCGAAAAGATTAAAGCATCTCAGTCTTCCAATTATAAATTTGATTTCATTTCAGTATTTGCCTTAAGATGAGGAAATTAACAAGTGCATTGAGAGTACATGGAATACGTTCTGCATAGGAAGTGATGGAACTGCATGTTTAGTTTTCGTTTTATTCACTTTTCGTTTTAAAAGGATAATCATTTGTTTTATTTCCTCGATATACAACTGGTGTTTGAATTGATGGCTGATAATGACTAAACGAAAATCCTACAAGAAAGAAAGCATAATACATTTTCATGAAAATCTTACAAGAAAGCATAATACATTTTCAAGAAACACTGTCCTTCGGGATGGCTCCGCATCATGGCAAAACACTTCGACTGTTGATATCTATTAATGACGTCTTGATTGATAGTCAAAGATAATTAACGTAACTTTCGTAGCAGGGCATCAGCATTCGTGAAAACTCTACGGGTCCTACTCGCCACGTTTTAATAACATCGGATTCAAAACTACACATGAATCTGTCAAGGTAATTTACATTCGTTTTGTCATTCCAATGAAATGTCGGTTTGCCGCTGCTTGAGATCCGAATCTTACACCCCTTCCAACTTAGCTTCTCTTTAATAAGGTGATAATGTAGGAAACAAATAAACACGGAATTATGAAGAAAAAATATATGTGTATAGTTTTTCATTTTGATTAAAATTAATCATAAGTATCTATATCAGCTCCTGTATTATCATGAGCAGCTTTAAATTGTCGTTAAGTGGAGTATGCTATAGGATGTATAAAATAAATTAAAATGTTAGACAATAACAAAAAAAATAAGAAAAAAAAAAAACACGTAGAAAAATAATCGGAGTATTATTTTTAAAAGAATTTTTGCTAAGGTAAGAAAAACTGTCCAAAGAGAATCTATGAATAAAGGAAAAAGTCGATAAAGGCATGAATTACAAAAGAATGAATATGATATGAATGAATGCGTTAGGTTTTCCAACACATTTTTATAAAATATCAATTACCTAAATATCAAGTTGAAATTGTTTTCATGCATCGGTTAATATGCCAGTGTGCCAATAATAAACTCGCCTTCACAGACAATTCGACTATTTCAAAATTTACATTTACTAGAGTCAGTAAATAACAATGAATTTAGAACTCTGGGATTCTGAGGTACACAGGAGGCACGTTGACTAAGAGATGAGACGACATCACATGCTGCAGATTCTCAGTACGCTTCAAAAGCACTTAATTGAATTTCTCCGGGACCACCGCCTACTTCACATCGAAAT
>NW_020868357.1:10000-17500 GCF_003789085.1 Penaeus vannamei
TATATATATATATATATATATATATATATATATATATATATGTATGTATGTATATATATGTATATGTGTATATATATATATATATATATATATATATATATATATATATATATATATATAATATACACACACACCACACACACACACACAACACACACACACACACACACACACACACACACCACACACACACACACACACACACACACACACACACACACACACACACATGGCAAGACATTACATAAATGAGGGAAAAGTAAGGAAAATATTTCTTTCTTTTTTTCCAAGGATGACAGGCTAAACTGACTATATGATGGAAATCATGAGTGGATGGAGGGGGGGGGGGGGCGTTAGAATGATTGAGAACAAAAATTTTAGAATGGAAACACTAATTAACTGGCTTGACATTTCCGCGTCAGACTTTTAATTGGATTGATATTTGTTTTGAGAAAAGTTTGCTGATGTTTTGAACTTTTCGAATGATTGCTTTTCATTTTTGATGCGCAAACAGCTTTATTTCTTTCCTCTGTATGTGTCAGGTGCAGCGAAATTTTACACCATTTATAAAGCGAAGGTTACGAATCTGACTTAATGGATAACCTTTTACTTTGTATTCGTATATAAAATAGGTTAACCTGAAAGTAAACAACAATTGTTTCTGACTCCAGGAGAGGCAGAGCTTAGGAATAAAATAGTTATGTTGTAACACGAAGGCCTACCTTTTATTACTCAAGTCATGTTTCTCATTTGTTGTGGAAAAGAAATCTCTTCATATAAAGGCGGACACTCCGACAACGCCGTCTTCTGCCACCAAACTAGTTTAGAAATCCTTCTTCTAAACAGGCAGACCAATTTTAGGGTCACCAGTGTTTTCTCACCCTCTCTGTCTGAAGTGTTCATAGCGGCAAATGTAGAAAATGTATGAATTATATCTTCGTCAGAAATACATGTACTTATGGCGAAGATAAAATCTAAACCGATCAAATACATTTCCTGCCCTGTGAATATAATGTTCTTTCTCATTTATACCTTTTCATCTCTCTCTTTGTAAAACATGAAAATTTGAGTGTGCACTTGACCTTTTCAGTGGATGAGTTAATTCAATATGAATTATCAAATGATGCTGTAATATATATTTCGTGTGATATTGGCTTGAACAGATGTGATAAACACCGGAGGGGGGCGGGGGATGTAAATATAAACTTTACAACAAATCCGTATTACGATTATCTGGCGAGAAATGTAGAAATATATCAGTTGGTCAAAAAAAAAAAAATAATAATAATAATAATAAATAAATAAATAAAATAAAAACTTTTGGAAAAGTTCAAAGATATCTTTTACTCGCACATCTGTTTATTTGAAATATTATTTCTCATATCCATAAAGTTTAGTGACCATATAAAGCATCGATTTCATAAGCCTTATTCTACGCGGTTAATATATTTCTCTCGTTAATAATATAGTAACAATGTGGCGAATTCATAAGAAAAAAGTTAGTTGAACGTATTCATTATTTGATTATTACTAACGTTCCTAGAGGCGAGTTTATCATCATTTTCCTGAATGAAGCAAAAGCACATGATAGATTTTAACCCCCTAAAACACTATAAAGTGTCTGGATTATTGTTCCGATAAAAACGATTTAGTGAAAGCGAAGAAAGTGCAACAGTTGAGAAGAAATAAAATAGAAATTCAGTTAAGCAAATGCGGGTGTGATTATCAGTAGTAACAGTCAAAACCATAATGCGTATTCTGAGCTACGTAAGCTACGTAATAATAATAAAATCCAACAAATAAACTACTTTGAATTTTCTTGATGATAAAATTAAAACTGACCTACTTTTGAATAACGCATCATTAAATATCACCTTGGTAATATAATAGTAAAATGTTAGTCTTACATGTCGCTAAAATGCGTGCTTACCACCAGATGATGAAAGTTGGACGCGAAGAAAACCAATTTCTGTAAACACAAGGAAAGTTCAAGGATGAGTTCCGAGTAATGGCCAGGTTCATTTCTTGCTTAAGGCATGATGGACACAATTTCCTATAGCTCTTGTTACCATGTTCGCAGTTCAGTTGTATATATAGAGCGTGACGCGTGCGCGCGCACACACACACACACACACACATTTATATAGATAAGAAAAAAAAAGATTTCGAGAAACGTACCAGTGCATGATATATCAACATAATGGCTATGAATGCCGATAATGGGAATGATTATAAAGATTAAAAAAAAATATGAATAATAAATCAACAGTAATAACTTCCATAGAAATCTTTCGCAATAGAAAAATATTTCGTAATTTACTTGAGAGTTTCGAGTGGTGGAAACTTGCTGCGAACTTCAAGTAAATTTCCCCAGTTTGTCTAGAACTAACATCACGTCTTATACCGGATATGTAAATGACTTTTCTAGTATGTACATTCGCTCTCGTGTTTGACGAGTTCCAGCGATTCGTTTGAAGGTTCTCAAGGCCCCTTTTGAGTAGAATTACCAGTTCTTATCTCACAACATAAACCCCCCTGCCAGTGCACAGCCTCTCCATCATCGAGACTTCTGCAGTGCCTCCTCGTGGCCTCCCATGGAAACTGCGTACTTTGCGGTCCCAGGCTAAACTGTGTGGGATCTCGGAGTAGCAGGAGGCCCGAGAGGTTCAGGGATATGGACACGCCCTGGCCCTGTACCAACTCCTGCCCCTAAGCCCCTTAGGGTTAATGGGAGGCTCAGGGGAAGTGGGCCTTGCCAGTCCTCCCCCCTCAGGTATAAGCAATCGGTAGTGTTTTGTGTAAATTGAAAGGCTTGGAGGAGGGGAAAAGTCCTACCCAGCAAGTGAGGCGGACTGTGGGCGCAGGCTGGGAACAGGAACTATCGTCCAACGTGCGTTCTGGCGGTCGCCAGCCCGGAGTGAAGCTTGTGGGGGAAAGCCCTGGGGAACCTCGTAGAGCGGGTATGTGGATTCGACAGTGGCACCATCTATTGAAGGCAATAATCGGCAGGAAATTGACAATTCAGTGCAGGGTGCGCCTTTATATTCTGAGCCGCATTTAATAAAAAGCCCAACGGCGGCTAAAAATAAAACATATGTGCGAATTACAATAAAATCTAACAAAAGAATAAACAGTAAGTCAACGACTAAGACAAGCAAAACAAATAAAAGAGAAAACAAGTAAATTGTGCGTATTTACGAGAAAAACAGGGGCACACATGCGCAAACAAGTAAAACAGGTACGGAGACGACAGACCAACAAACAAAAACACGATCTCGAGCTCCCATCTACATACTACTATATATATATATATATATATATATATATATATATATATATATATATATATATATATATATATATATATATATATTACAAATAATACATGTGTGTGTGTGTGTGTGTGTGTGTGTGTGTGTGTGTGTGTGTGTGTGTGTGTGTGTGTGTGTGTGTGTGTGTGTGTCTACTCGAGGACAGACAAATTACGCCATGCATTGTCCGTCGAGGAAGCCGTTGCGAAAGGTTCAGCTGCCTTTGTTTGGTTAATCACCAGGGTTGTTACCGGTCTTTATTCACAGTTTTGCTTTAGTGAATCTCGTATCGGTTTTTTCCTTCCCTGACAGCTAGTGACGTCATATAAGCTACGACTTTTTCAGGTGTGGTTTGTTAGATTTTCAATGGACAGTCGGAAACTACACGTATGCAACGGTTTCTTTGGGGACACCTCACTACCCTTGCTAAAAATGAAATAGATTAAATTGCATTAGGGAAACAAGAGTTAACATTGACTAGAATTACGTAATGGGTAAACAAGTTCATATTTATGATTTGCTTTCATTTTTCTTTTCTTTTTTTTGAGGAAATCGCATTTGTGATGGGATGTTAATTAAGTATATATTAAGGAAAAGTATATTGTACATCACTATCTTCTTGTCAATGTTTATGTTATTATGCTATTTACTGGTTCTAATAAACGACGGCAAGCCAAAACTATACATACTTAATTTATTAATCAAATTGACTTATTGAATTAAGTTGTTGCTCTATTTATGTAGATGACATGAAATGCGAAAAAAAATATAATAAAGCTCCCCCCCCAACATATCAAAGCAGAATTAGAAGTAGAGCATTAATGCCATACAAATCAAATAATACCAGACACTGACATTAGGACCTCTGCAACAAATACTGGGCGCATATCGACGTCTTGCATGTTGATTAGGATCGTTGATTGACTGAATTGGCTATTCAGCTTGGAAATGGGGCCTGCGAGTTGGAATGTGTTGATTAGCGGAAGGGGCGTGAGATTCCCTCTCCCTCTCCTCTCTCTCTCTCTCTCTCTCTCTCTTCTCTCTCTCTCTCTCTCTCTCTCTCTCTCTCTCTCTCTCTCTCTATCTATCATTAATATATTTCAGTACATACAGGCATATAATATATATAATATATATATATATATATATATATCATATATACATATATATATTATATATATATATATATATATATATATATATATATATATATATATATATATATATATATATATATATATACATATATGGGTATATATATATATATATATATATATATATATATATATATATATATATATATATATATATATCTGAGATAAATATATTATCAGGGGATCGTATCGATTAGAAGGCATTCACCTGACTTCAAATACAAAAGAGATTATTGTTGACGTCATTCGCTTATAGCTGTATCTCTTGGTTTCTACTCAATATACCAGTTATACACATTATTGGAATGTAAATGGAAAATTTAAGAAATGCTGTTCCATGGTATGAAAATCATGATGGAGATACATCTTTGATTATCATGTGTTTGTATGTATAAGCAAATCTTTTAGATGCTGAACTGCCGGATTGTAAATATTCAGAACCATTTGTAAAATTATATGAATTTAATGCATGAACTTTCTGGTCCTTTTTACTACAGAATTAGATTACTTCATTCAATAGTCAATAGAGAGAGAGAGAGAGAGAGAGAGAGAGAAAGAAAAGAGACATGTATAAGGTTACATTATATATTTATTCAATACCTTTTGTCCTGCATCATCGTGGTCATTTAATGATAGCCTGTTATATATATATATATATATATATATATATATATATATATATATATATATATATATATATATATATATATATATATATATATATATATATATATATATATATATATATAGCGAATTTCATTTTACAAATATTATAGCGAAGAAAATTGCCACAACACGTCGGGACAATATAGGTTGCAAAGCTTGCAGGAAGAAAAGCTTATAGAAATAAATAAAACTCCCAGTCGTTATTCCTCTATTCATTTATTTTTAGAATCTTCCAAGAGCCTAGAGACAGAACTGACGCATTGGAATACGATAAATGTGAAACCCTTGGTGATACAATGATGACTTCCACACTTCGAATGACACATAGAATGAAAGGTAACCAAAAGAACGTGATAACTAGGAGAGATAAATGCCACAAAAAGTTTAGAAACATAAAAAAAGTAATTTACTTCATATGCTAATAAGTAACGTGAAATATGTAAGTGCACTCTTTATATTAAATTACACTGAGGACTAACAATTAATCAAAACAATAAAAAATTAGGGCGCCAGTGAAGCCTCGTAATGAATTTAAACTGTTTACCGATGTTAGTGGGTTTCAGTTGCTCCATTCTAAATATCAATATTATCAATATTATAATAATTGTTATCTTCATCATCATTACGATGATCATCAACCATTGTCAACATTACCATGATATAATAATTATTATCGTTATCATATTAATATTACCATTGCTATTGATGTTGCTATTAATATTATTAATATCATTAACATTATTATCAAATATTATTATCATCATCATCATTACTACTATTAATGTTTTCATTATGATTATTCTTATCATAAAAGTAATAGTAAGTATTAATATTACTTTTCTTATTATTATTATCATTATCCTTATTATTATATTATTATCATTATTATTATTATACTATTATTATTATTATTATTATCATTATTACTAATTTTACTAATATCATTATCATAATTATTATTGTTATAGTTATCATAATTTGCAGTAAAAGAATTAATCTCATTTATCAATATTACTCTTATCATTATCATATTCATTAAAAAAATATATTAATTAATGGTGATAATATAATTAAAATCCAGACAATTATAATCATTTTTGCAATCACATGTACCACTTTCATCATTATTACTAAATACAAAATGCCAACAAGATAAGTGCAAATTGAAATATATTACATTATAAATCATCTCAGCCTGCAACATCAGGTAAAAGAAGATCCTACCTGGAAGAGATTTCATTTCCTTCGGTCATGCCATAAATCTGCCACTTTCTACCAATATAACTCATGTCGTAAGAAATAATTCCCAAAAAAAGAAAGAATAAAGAAGAGAGAAATAAAGAAAAGCAAAGAAAGAAAAGAAAAGAAAAAACACGAACAACGTAACTTGGAGAATACGTGATAAGATTTTAATGATACATGGGATAAGTATGCCGTGAAAAAATATAATAGGCATGAAGGCTAGATGAAAGGGCTACATAAACGTGTTGACGGCTTTAAAACCCACATGTCTCCAGAAACACAAAATAAGTAGACTTTTAATGATAACATTCGGTGGGAAAAGACACATATTCTTAGGATTGAGCACATACTGTAACAGTAAAAAAGACAGTGTAGGTTTTGACGGATCGTAATCTGACGTCAACACCTAAATTCCACTGGACGTAAAAAACGAAGGGAAGAAAGAAAAAGAAAGTTTGAAGCATCGGAAAGGAAAGGGGGAGAGAGGGGGGGGGACTGGAAACGAAAAGGAACAAGGAAAAGAAAAAAAAAGGGATAAGAAGAGAACATGGAAAGGAAATGGAAAAGGGGAAAGGAAAAAGATAAGGAAAGGGAAAGTTGAAAAAAAAAGAAAATGAGACCAGCAAAGAAATAAGGAGGGTAAAGAAATAAGACAAACACGAATAATAAAAAAGCCATATTTTCGTACGTATTATTGTACAGAATCATCGAGAAAAAAATCCAGCGGGTCAGGCCATGTGTGTGTGTGTACGTACGTTGGATGAAACAATTGCAATTTCAGAAATGCGATCTAAATGTCAGAAATAGCCTAATAAACTTACTATAGTACCTGAATAAGAAACGACGCTCATTTCGAGGAGAAACAAGCCTATCTGTCCAAGCTCCAAACTGAACAATTAATCCAAATAGTAGTTTATCTTTACTCGCCGCAATAAACATATTGCTGTGTTGAACATAAACTGCACAGGAAATTAATAGGTAGGAAAGACTGATGTAATGTTTGGAATGGATGGCATCGACCTAAATCCTTCGGGATATCTTGTTCGAGTGATTAATGAAAATGATATGTCGTGTCAGCCTTGATTATTAGCGCGTGCTCTTACCTATGCAGTATGTATCTGTGCGTA
>NW_020868357.1:35000-47500 GCF_003789085.1 Penaeus vannamei
AATGGCCTTCTACCTCCTCTGCAAGACTCCTAATAAACTGTTCCTTGTCCCTTCTTAACAGAGACCGAGTTCTGCGCACATGAGACTGGTGCAATTCCCGATCCCCTGTCAGACGAGCCGCACAACAAGCATCTGTGGCTCCCAGTGTCTCCTGCGAGATGAAATTCTGTATTGCTCTCGGGTGTACACCAATCGTATCTTGAGCTGCATCAAGCGTTTCACGCTTAAAGGTATCCCACAGAACAGGGTCCGTCAGACTGTCGAGCCTTGTGAAATGACCAGAGATTGCCTCAGCAAACCCACGGGCGCACTCCCCCTCCCTCAGCCTGTCCAAATGAAACACCCTAGGGTGATCATTTGACTGCTGGGGAGTTTTGAAGTGGACCCGGAGGGTAACCACAACCAATCTATGGTCAGTACCACAGAACTCAGCACTCCTGTACACCCTGCAATTCTGGAGGATCCTCCAACGAGTGCTAACAAGTATGTGGTCGATCTCCTTGGCTGCATTCCCCGCATCGCTGTACCATGTCCAATGATGTGGGTCCGGGCACTGGTACCAGGAGCCAGAAATCCTCAATTTCTGGGACCTAGCAAAGTCCCGGAAAAGGAGGCTATTCTCGCTCCCGGCATCAGTTTCTGAGCCATGGGTACCGACAGACATCTCATAGCCAGCTCGATCACAACCAGATACCGCACTGAAGTCACCTAGAACAATGCGAATATCTCGCCGGGGACATCTGTCTGCCACAGATGCAAGTTTGGAGTCTGTTGGAGATGGCAATGGCTACTCCCTGGAGGTGATGACCGTCGCTGCGGCCCGACCAGTAATAGGTGTAGCCACCTACACTGGTCATGCCGCTGCCAGGTCTCCTCACCTCTGAGAGAGCAGCCACCTCAACTCTCAACCTCCCTAGTTCCCTCGACAGCAGAGGCAACCGATCATCCTGACATAAAGACTTGACGTTCCAAGCCCCCATCCTGACTTCCCGCCTGAGATTTAACCTCGGGTAGTTACTCCGGGTGGATGCCACCTCTGCCACCTCCACCGACGCTGCCCCATATAAAGGGGGTGGCGAGCAGCGTGCCCCATCATCCACCTGTGGGGTTCCCGAGGGCCTTCCCCCACAAGCTTCACTCTGGGCTGGCGGCTGCTAGAGCGCAGGCGAGACGAGTAGTTCCCGTTCCCAGCCTGCGCTCCAGCAGTCGCCCCCCCAGCAGGGCCCACAGTCTGCCTCACTTGCTGGGTGGGAGGGACTTTTCCCCTCTTCCCAGCCTTTCCATTTACGGGGTTCACTGCCGATAGGTTATATCTGGGGGGAGGAGGACTGGCAAGGCCCAACTCCCCCGAGCCACCCATTAACCCCAGGGGGCTTAGGGGCAGGAGTTGGTACAGGGCCAGGGCGTGTCCCCACGCCGGTGGGCCATGACCCTGGACCTCTGAGGCCTCCTGCTGCTCCGAGATCCCCCACAGTTTAGCCTGGGACCGCAAGGTACCCAGTTTCCATGGGAGGCCACGAGGAGGCACTGCAGGAGTCTCGATGAAGGAGAGGCTGTGAACTGGCAGGGGGAGGCTTATGCAGAGCTGCTCCCTTTTTCGCTCGAGGCTAGCCAGCGGTGGCAGCTGTAAGCGAGAAGGCATGCAAGCACTTACCACTAACTAGACTACCACACCATCGCTTCACATCACCCTGTGCGTGTAGCACCCACCCACATTTATATATATATATATATATATATATATATATATATATATATATATATATATATATATATATATATATATATATATACTGTCTATATATATATTATATATATATATATATATAGTATAGTATATATCCCATATATATATAATATATATATATATATATATATATATATATATATATATATATATATATATATATATATATATATATATATATATATATCTATATATATATATATATATATAGTATATATATATATATATATATATATATATATATATGTATATATATAATATATATATATATATATATATATATATATAATGTATATATATGCAGTATATATATATATATATATATATATATATATATATATATATATATACTATGTCTATGTATATATATGGTTGTACTGTGTGAGTTTTCTTTGTGTCTTGTGTATGTGTATGTGCGTTTTATGCGGGCGTAAGTATATGTATATGTATATACCAGACTGTAGAGTATCCCCGTGCAAAAAGTATTTGGCCAAATTCTGTCCGCGCAAATGTAGTTCTCGGGTAACTTTCCGCGCACGATAAGTTTTTAAAAATCATCTTCCGCGCATGAAATTCCTTTGAACTTTCCGAGCACTTGTTTCACCATCCGTCCGCAGATCCGTCCGCGTAAATGTATACAAAATGTGTTCCTAGCACGAAAAAATGTGATATACCCCGCGCAAGAAAAATAGTCTCGTGTATATATACGTACATGTATATGTAAATACATATATATGTGTGTGTGTGTGTGTGTGACGGGTGGGGGGGTAAGTGAGTGAGTGAGCGAGTGTGAGTGAGCATGTGTATGTGTGTGTGTGTGTGTGTGTTTGTATGTGTATGTGTGTGTATTTGTGTGTGTGTAAACACACACACACACACACACACACACACACACACACACACACACACACACATATATATATATATGTATGTATGTATGTATGTATGTATGTATGTATGTGTGTATGTGTGAGTGAGTGAGTGAGTGTGAGTGTGAGTGAGTAAGTGTGAGTGTGAGTGTGAGTGTATGTGTGTGCGTTGTATGTGTGTGTGTGTTTGTATGTGTGTGTGTGTTTGTATGTGTATGTGTGTATTTGTGTGTGTGTACACACACACACACACACACACACACACACACACACACACACACACACACACATACATATATATATATATATATATATATATATATATATATATATATATATATATATATATATGCATATATATAAACTTAGAGACAAGGACCGAGACGTAGACTAACCCAGCCGTGAAGAATTTCATGTTTATTCATCAAATATTTTGAAGGTAAACTAAACCTCCGTCATCAGTGCTGTCAGAGGGAAGCAGGCAATAATTCACTTAGACACTTATGAAGGATATACTGCCAAGAGGTGGAAAAAATCGCCCTGCAACTTTCCCACTTCCCTCCTCTTTCGAGTTCACGTAATCCACTTCTTGGTCGCACGTATAGCGGATGTGATGTTTCATTTGGAAGTGGTCATGGCAAAAGTGGCTACACAAAGGATAATATATATTTCAATTAAGATTTAAAATAGATATTGTATCTGATTTTCCTTTTTTTTAAAGATTTTTACACGGTAATCCATTTGAAAGTATCCTTGACGTCATCATTGTTTACACGTCTTTTAAGTTCCTCAAAGGAGCTTCCCTATATTCATCCTCCAAATAAAGTTTGTGCGGTTGACTATGATACACACTTGTACAATTTCTTCTCTGCAACCACAGACGAATCCACATGCGTCCTTTTAGTAATCGTTAACCTTCCATTTCTATGGTAGATGGCAAATAACCTGCGAGGAGGGCGTTCGGTTGACGAGAGACGCCATGTGTTTGTCGCTGAAAGGGGATAGGCGATGGTTCGGCTCGCCCCGTAGGATCAGGCTGGGAAATCGCTTACATGATAACATCGACTGGCGGATCATATCGCAGACGGTAGGCGAAGAAAAGTGGTTGTGTAACCGTACCTTAACAAATGTGCGACGGTTGTATTGTTCGGGTTTAATCTTCACGTAAGGATTCTGAGATGAGAGGAGTGTGAGAATAGAATGCTAGAATCTGCGTTACAGAAAGGATTTGAGTGATGCCGCGAGTGTTCTCTCACTGCCGAGAAAGACGGAATGCCAGCTCTGAAGGATTTGCTTTTGTGTTCTTTGCGTTAGGGTAATTATTTTGTAACAGGGATATTAGTTGCTTCCTGATTTCAAAGCTTAAACTGCCAATATATGGTAGTTTCACATACCTATAGCTTTTTGACAGTAGAAGCAGTGTTGATTTGGGAATATTTTTTAATGAAATTATTATTTAAATAATTTCGTCATGAATAGCTGACAAAGTGTATCACAAGTTATAGGCTATACTGATTGTTTTGATGCCGTAAATTATATATAAATATGGGATGTAACTAAAGAAGTAGAATCCGAGGCCAGTGAAGACTGGATTTCTTTTTTTTTTTTCCTTTCTTTCAAGGTGTTATTATTATTGGTGACGTTAACTGATTTTTTCTTGCATCTCGTAGGTAAATAAGATGCTCGGGAGTTTCTAGTTGATATATGTACAAAAAAAAAAAAAAAAAAAAATCTATGTGAGGGTGTTTGAAATGGAGACAGGTGTCATCGATGTATCGAGGGTATTGTTCAAGCCAGTTAAGGGGGTGTCACACTAGCACTATTTCCGTGGGTCTTTCACGTTTCCGTATTTTTCTATTTCTCCCTACCGCTGACATATTGGCCGAATGCGATAATTTCCTGTCAAGCGATAATTATCGTTTTCGCTGGTAAATTTTTCGGTGGCTCTTTTGTTTAAATCATAGGCTATAATAGATAATCGTTATAGCATAAATTCAAAAAGACAGACTAAATTGTAACAAAATTCGTATTTAATAATAACAGATGTGTTTGCGAGTGACTAGTTGCTCGCCTGTTTGTTTACATTTGTGACCACGGTCCCCCGTCCCCTGACTAGATGAGAGCAGTGAGAAGACGGTGTTATTTGCCATTCTATATTCGGTGTTTCGCATTAAATCGTCCCCACATAACCAGAATATCGTCCATAATCGCCAGAGCCTGCGCGAGAATTGGAGCCATCTTGCTGTGTTTGAAATTTTCGTCGGTCTGTTTTCGTGGTTCTCATCGCTAGTGTGACTGAAAATGATATGCGGAAGAAGTCCAAGTGTGACACGGCCTTTTATGTTCATGATGGCAGAGGTACATTAGAAGGGCCTATTCGGGTATCATATAAGCAAGCGCCAAACAAAATAATGTGTGATGGCTGCAAATAATTTATTTCAAATTACCTTTCAGTAAGCCAAATTTGTTGAGATAAGGACTTTTCACTTGGTTAGTTATTATATCCGTGGTTTCATGAAAGTTAGTGAACAATGACTCAACGTCGAAACTTGCCGTGGTGATGGATAGTTGAAGCTGAAGCGGTGTAACGTCATTTGGAAAGGGTACTAGAATTTTCAACTGTGTACTGATTAGTGGTTAGAGAGAATATGATTTGATGATGCCGATAAGAGTTTCGATATACTGGCAGGATATGCCGTCTAATCTGACGGCATACCCCACCAAACACCCTCTGCTCCTCCATAACGCGGCCAACGTCATATTTTCGCTTCCGGAATTTTCTCTCGTCTGTTTCCTCACATAAGTCAACTAGAAATAGCTGACACATGCCGGGCCACTCGAGAAAAGGCTCGGGCGAAGCTAGTCTTCGCAGATCTAACTGAACTGAACTATCTGTTTCCACTATCTTACCCAGCACCACTTTCTTCTGATGTGTTCTTTAAACACCGTGTCCGACACCTCGAATAAAAAATATTGAATATATATGTGTCTGTGTGTGTGTTTACTATATATATATATAATATATATATATATATATATACTGTGTGTGTGTGTGTGTGTGTGTGTGTGTGTGTGTGTGTGTGTGTGTGTGTGTTTATGTTTTATATGTGTGTGTGTGTGTGTGGTGTGTGCGTGTGCGAGTGCATGTGCGCGTGTGTATGTGTGTGAGTATGTGTGTGTGTGATCTTCCTAATGTTATTGACGATATATATTTTCCTTAACATTACCCACATTCCATGAAAATCTTTCCTCGCTTCCCAAACACGAGGAATGTTCTCGTCACTCCCGCGCTCGAGCCTGACTGAATATCCCTTCTCCTTTAAGACACAGGCTCTACGGTAGCTCAGCCATAGCAAACTGAAACGATAAATTCTCACTCGATGTTGAAGCAAGAAATATTGCAAATATCACAGGTCGTTTCTCATGTCAGACTGCTGGATCATCTCCGTTTCGCACGTTGCAAACTTCCCTCATTACTCATGCTCGATTTTTCAGAATCATTTTGGGTTAACATGCGACTAAAATGCGGATGTGCTGTCTTAGAGCAAGTAACTGTTGATTAATGAGTGAATGTATGAGAGACAGAGTGAGCGAGATAGCAGGAGAAAGAGAGAAAGAGAAGGGCTGGATCTCTCTCTCGCTCTTAATATATATATATATATATATATATATATATATATATATTATATATATAATATATATATATATATATATATATATATATATATATATATATATATATATATATATATATATATATATATATATATATAATATATATAACACAACACACACACACACACACACACACGCGTATATACATATATACACTCTCTCTCTCTCTCTCTCTCTCTCTCTCTCTCTCTCTCTCTCTCTCTCTCTCTCTCTCTTCTCTCTCTCTCTCTCTCTCTCTCTCTCTCTCCTCCTCCCTCTCCCTCCTCTCTCTCTCTCTCTCTCCTCTCCTCTCTCTCTCTCTCTCTCTCTCTCTCTCTCTCTCTCCTCCTCTCTCTCTCTCTCTCTCTCTCTCTCTCTCTCTCTCTCTCTCTCTTCTCTCTCTCTCTCTCTCTCTCTCTCTCTTTCTCTCTCTCTCCTCTATATAATATATATATATATAATATATATATAATATATATAATATTATATATTATATATATATATATATATATATATATATATATATATATAATATATATATTATATATATAATATATGCGTGTGTAATCTGTGCTTAGCTGTTTGTATGTATGTATAAATTAATAATTTATATATAATATATATATATATATATATATATATATATATATATATATATATATATATTAGTGCATGTATATGTATAAATATTAATATTGTATGATCCAGTGCATGGCCAGCCAATCGATAGTCTGAGACACTCCGGCAAGATGCAGTCCGCTGGTATTCAAATCCCAGTGTAAATATCACAGGCAAGCACTTTTTCTGTGTCAAGCCCGAAAGGAACTAATAATCCAAGTATATAAAGCCAGGTATTACAAAACGAGTAAGATCCATGACCATGGTTCTGACTCTAGGTGCAATGTCAAGGCTAGAATGCTTAATCATGAACCATTACGAATTGTCTCCTATCACAAATGTCAGATACACTCTATAGCTTACACCCTTTATTGAAGTAATAGCTAAATGTTTCTTATGGGGTCAAATGAGAATTGGATGGTGATACACCTGAACAGTACTGTTAGGTTTAATCTATGGTCAATGAAGAATCATTTGGTGACCTCGAACAAGGTGTTCAAACGTTCCTTGTGGATATCCCCATCTCTAAAAGATCTGAAAAAAATGATTTACCGAAGGTCTCAAAACTTCTGTGCGAGAGAGAGAGCGAACAGGAAGGGGATGGTGAGACCTCGTATCCCAACAAAGGCTCCTGATCCTGTTCGCACCCAGTCTCGAGGGCGAAGCTACGTCAAATGAAGAAAGATATAACCCTGGAGATGGCGTGGAAACCAGAAGAGATCATATGACTCCAGATCAAAGGTTGAAGAAACAAACAGGACTTAAGTATGGAAACCCAGTCTTCATAGAAGAAACTGTTACCTTAACATGATTATTATAGATTGTAGCGCAATGCGAGAGGAAGGCATGTCTTAATACAACAGAGGGTATCCAAGGCAAAGGATGACCTATCAAAACATCTATATACAGGAAGAATGGAGAACGGCTCCACAGATCAGGGTTTCACGGACAAAGTAGCAGTGTTTCATATGAGAAGAGCTAATTACTGAAGCACAAAAAAGCAAAAACAGAAGATTCAGTAGTATATCTTGGCATGCTATTATCCAGTAGTAGATCAGGAGATCACTGAAGAGGAAATGAGACTTCCGTAACTTTGGCTCATGAAAAAAGCCAATAAATAACTACATGAAAAGTGGAGAGAGCAATATCCCTGACATCTCGACGACCAAAATGCAGTAACCCATTCAATTAATCTCTGAAAAAATCTTCGATATCAGTGATCAGTAAATTAAACTGTTAATGCGTTCGATTGGAGTATGGATCGGCAGACAGACACAGAGAGAGAGAGAGAGAGAGAGAGAGAGAGAGAGAGAGAGAGAGAGAGAGAGAGAGAGAGAGAGAGAGAGAGAGAGAGAGAGAGAGAGAGAGAGAGAGAGAGAGAGAGAGAGAGAGAGAGAGAGAGAGAGAGAGAGAGAGAGAGAGAGAGAGAGAGAGAGAGAGAGAGAGAGAGAGAGAGAGAGCGAGGGAGAGAGACACAGAAGGAGAGAGAAGGGGAGGGGGAGGAGAGAGAGAGAGAGAGAGAGAGAGAAGAGAGAGAGAGAGAGAGAGAGAGAGAGAGAGCAGAAGAGAGAGAGAGAGAGAGACCAGTCTCTTCGAGGAAGAGTTAAGAGCGCAACGCCACAGACCTCCCTCAACAACGGGAGAAAAGACAGGAGCGGAGAGAGTCGGCGGAAGCGCAGAGCAGAGGACGAGACAGGCGGCAGAGGAAACCGTACTCCCCGTTCACGCTTTCCCGAGAGGAAAGGAGGGGGGCGTGGCTTAGAAGAGAGAAGGCAAAGGGAGAGGGGAAGGACGAAGGACGCTTGCCAACACCGGAAAAGAGAGAGAGAGAGAGAGAGAGAGAAGAGAGAGAGAGAGAGAGAGAGAGAGAGAGAGAGAGAGAGAAGAGAGAGAGAGAGAGAGAGAGAGAGAGAGGGAAGGAGGGAAACATAGAGGAAGGAAAGGTGCAGAGCACAGAAGGTGACAGGTCCCGAGAAGAGGGGTGAAGAGACAAACAAATAATAAAAACAATTGAGGTAATAAATAATATTAACCAATAATAATAACGCAGTTAAAATATCTCTGCTATTGGTAGGGAAAGAGGAAAGGATGTAATAGTAATTAAAATGACAATGGCATTGGAATAGTTATTGATATTAAAGATGAACATGATGAAATTGATTATGATATCCATGATAATGAAAATGATGAGATGTATATTATCGATATTATTATGGTTATGATTGTTACATTATCATCAGCATCATCATTATCATTATCACCATCGTCATGTTTCTGATGACAACAGTGTTTGTAACTTATAATAAAGAAAAACTTCACACTCAGATTGCAACTGGAGTGGTATGCAAATTGCAAAATCCTTCTGATATGGATTTTTAAAAGAGAAACATAGATAAATACAAATTAAATGTAATACCAGCAATTAATTTCGTGGTCACATACATGAACCATTCTATACCTGGCGTATTTTTCAATCACAAAACCCTAGAGAGCAATTAATGCAATTAGTAAAATACATAAAGAAATGATAAAAAGAATCGCTAGAATAGCAGATTTATTTCCATGCTCTACAGGTACACATGTATATAAATATCTATATATACTTTTATACTTTTTTATCTTTTTAGTTCCAGGCAAAAGTGGAACTGGAAGTGTCCTTCAGTCGAAATCGTAAAAGCGGTTCAGAAAATGTTCCAAACCAATTTTTCCACATCAAATCAATACATTCGCAAGGTCAATGATTTTGTGTGTATGCAAGGATTTTAAAAATTGCACAAGAAACTTCGCCGTCACTGGTGAGCTTATTTTGCATTCTCGTGTCTAAGTATAAAAACATGTAATTGGCTAAATTGCGCGCGTGTATTTGTGCGTGCGTGCGTGTGTGTGTTGGTGTGTGTGTGTGCGTTTGTGTGTGTGTGTGTGTACGTGCTTGTGTGTTTACATATATACGCATATATGCACACACACACATATATGTTATATATGTACAGACACGCACACACGTGTGCGTATGTATTTACGTATGTATGTATGTATGTATATACATATACATACATACATGCATACATACATACATACATACATATAAGACCCCCCCATACACACACACACACACACACACACACTAACACACATACACACACACACACACACACACACAACACACAACACACACCACACACAGAGAGTGAGAGAGAGAGAGAGAGAGAGAGAGAGAGAGAGAGAGAGAGAGAGAGAGAGAGAGAGAGAGAGAGAGAGAGAGAGAGAGAGAGAGAGAGGAGTTAAATGGAAAAATTTAAGAAACTTAAGTTTTCATCAGATATGAGGGCAATAAACATAAAATATATATATATATATATATATATATATATATATATATATATATATATATATATTAATATATATTTTGATTTGTTTGCTATCACCCTATTAGACAGACCTGCTGTTACTCAGCAGCAGCCTCAAACCAGCCTTTCAGTGTCTACCGAAGAAATTCATAAACAAGCAGTACCAGATGTACCTTCAGGACCGTCCCTCACACAGGAATTGTCGCCAGACCAAGCAGTAATTACTCCAGTCCCAGCACATGTAGCAGACACAGTTCCTTCACCAGCAGCACCTCAGCCAGCAATTCGACAGAAGGCGAAGGAGGCTGCAACCACCATTGAGATCAGGGAAGGTTGACCCCTTCTAAAAAAAAAAAAAAAAAGACATTAGATGTTCACTTAGAAAAGACAAGAATAAAAGATAATTTTTGATAGAGGTAATAGACAGAAACCATGAGCAAATACAGTTAAAAAGGGAATATCTGAAAATAATGAATGGAATTGCTAAGAAATAGAAATGATTTAATACAGATTCCTTTTTTTTTTTTCTTCTTTCTTTCTGTGAATCAATATTTTTTGTTTTGTTTTGTTTAATTTCTAGTCTGTTGAATACCGTCTTGCAAGTTTTTTTAGTTTTCCCTATCCTTCATTTTTTTTCTTAAATTAGGTTTGTCTATTCTACCTTATTTTATAATTGTTAGTTACTTTTACTTATCAATACTCAGAACTCCAATCCAATTGAAAAATATGATTCTCTGCCCTTCTTTTTTCTTTTTTTAAGAATATATATTTTCTAAGTTTTTAGATTAGTGTTTTAGGTTTAAAATATTAATAATAGGAAAAATATAAAGTAAAAAGAAAAGAGAGCTTATTTTAATTATAATTGTTTCTCAAAAAAAAAAAAATTTACAAAATTATATATATTTCTCTGTTTGTAATTTATAGTCCAAGTTCTACTTTTTGGTTTGCCTTTCATGCAGGAATTTTTATTTTGTATGTAATGTTTGATTGAATCTTACTAAACATGCTGGTATGCAAGTTTGTACCACATAAAAAAAATAAATACTTTCTCTATACATAGAGAAATACTTTCTTCCTATATATTGTTACAAACATGAAATATATCTGCCATGTCCAAAATTGTGTGTGTCCAATACATGCCAATAAATGTAGCATGTTTGCTAGTTGTAAACCAGTAACAGGTGGATAAATATAACTTTTTTTTAGCAGTTCCATAATATGGAGTATATATATTTTACAAAGAAAAAAGATCAAAGGGAGGAAATTAAATGCATTTGTTATCATGAAACACAAACTATATTCTTACCCTGCATATAAAAAAATAAAAACAAGCTATATTCTTTCAGAGCTTGTAACAAGGAAATGAAACGTACTTATCTTTACAGAAATAAATCATGTTAATCTTATTTGTATACAGGAAATTGCAGATCAGATTTAAATGACTGAATTTTGCAACTATTTATAATAGAAACAACTCCAGCTTATCATTCATGTTTTATGTACATTGGAATATCTAATGATGAAATCTCTCTGCAGTTTCATTTCTCTTGGAAGTGTCATTCTGATTGTAATGAGGCACTTCTTGAGCCTTTGAATCATCACCTGGAGGTAAATCCACTTGCCCTTCAGCATCTAGCATATCTAATTCTTCAGGAAAAGACATAGAGATGTTGTGCAGAACACAGTATGCAGAACTTATTTCTGGTATTCTCTCGATATCTGCATCCCCAAACTTCAGACGTCTAAACCTTCTCTCTAAGTATCCAAATGTATATTTTATTACATATCTTGTCCTTGAAAGTTTGTTTTTATGGCTATTGTGTTTCCAGGAAATTCAATGTACCAACTACACACAAGGTATTCCTGTAAGAATCATCCCAAAAAAATGTGCATATATATATGTGTGTGTGTGTGTGTGTATAATGCATATATATATATATATATATATATATATATATATATATATATATATATATATATATATATATATATATATATATATATATATATATGATATATTGTTTATTAGTTGTACCCAACTCGCTCTGTACACTTGTAAAACGCATGTAATGTCTACCTTTGTGTGAGCTTAAGCGACTACAAAGTATTTTCCTCTTATACCTTTTATTTACCGAAGCTAAATGCCGATTTCTCCAAGTGTACCTAGATTTTAAGCATATAGATAAGATAACAAGTAAACACATGGAAAATACCTCCAATATACCCCCAAGACGTGCGGGAAATTGAGAGAATGTATGCATGCTA
>NW_020868357.1:65000-70000 GCF_003789085.1 Penaeus vannamei
ATTCATTTCAGGCCACACACTCACACAACACACACACACACACACACACACACACACACACACACACACACACACACACACACACACACACACACACACACACACACACACACACACAACACACACACACACACATAGGTATATATATACATATACATATGTGAGTCGTACTATTATATCATTTGAATTACTGTTAGTATTATCCTTGTTCATTAAATATCAATAATAATCTTTCCTATCCCTGTTCCTTTTCGATTGGAGGACGCAAATATTTTTGTCCAGCAACATTTCTAAAGTGGATTATGCAGAGTTGTTTGTTTCACCGACGTCAGCGCTGCAACACATATTTATAACAACTACGTTCCAATCACGGACCGGCAGAACAATCGCCGCCCTATCACGTATGACCATCCATCATACATTTCTTATCTGTCTTGCATTCAATTATGCAGGCACTCTTATTCTCTTATTCACACACACAACGCGCACACAAACGCAAACACGTTATTATGCATACCACACACACATATTATATATATATAATATATATATATATATAATATATATATATATATTATATATATATATATTATATATATATATATATATATATATATATATATATATACACATACAATACATACCATATATGTGTACACACACACACGCACACACACATACACATTATATATAATATAATATATATAATATATATATATATAATAATATATATAAATATATATATATAATTATATATATTTATTTATATATATACATACACACACATACATACTAATGTGTATACACACACGCATGCACACACACATTAATATATATATATATATATATAATATATATTATATATATTATTATATATATATATATATATATATATATATGTGTGGTGTGTGTGTGTGTGTGTGTGTGTGTGTGTGTGTGTGTGTGTGTGTGTGTGTGTTGTGTGTGTGTGTCTGTGTGTGTTGTGTGTGCATGCGCTTGTGCGTGTGTGCATGTGTGTGTGTGTGAATGTGTGTATAATATATTGGTACATTAATATATATATATATATTATTATATTATATATATATATATTGATATTATATATATTATTATTATATATATGTATATATACATCATGTATATATATTATAATTATTAGTATAGTAGTTTATATTTAAGTATGTTAGCATTATGTGTTGTGTTGATATTATGTATTGTTATATACACTATTATGTAATATATAATATATATGAAACATATATATATAATATATATATATATAATAATATATATTAATATATAATATAAATATAAATATATAAATATATTATTATATGTATTATATATATATATGAATATATATTATATGTTATAGTGTGTGTAGTGATGTGTAGTATTTGAGTGTAGTGTTGATATGTATATATATATATATATATATATATATATGCTATTATGTATTATACATATATATAAACATTGTGTAGTATATTTATATATATTATATGTTGTATGTGTAAATATTGAGTATATATTGTATTTACATATATAAATATCGATAACTCTTTTACTTCGGTTAAAACGAGTTTGATAAATATTAATATAGTAAAATAGTATATATTTATTATGTATTAGATAATTTCTAAAATATATAATACACTGTAAAGATATAGTTGATAGTTTAATAATTAATCACTATTACATATGCATGCCACTGAGACGTCTATATCTATCTATCTATATCAGTATCATCAGTCTCTATACTATACTATTATGAAATATTATAATTACAGTATACATTTTTTTTTCTTGTGTTGTGTTAGTTGCTGAATAATGAAATGAGTGTTTGAGCAATACTGTTTTGTCTTAGATATTGAATATATATTAGATGAATGTAATGATGACCGTTATTCAAGCTGCGCGCTCGCGTAGTGAGCTGTAAGTGTGCACGATTTGTCTGAACATTATATAGTTTTGTTAATAGAAAACAACGAATCAATGGGTCGATAAATAAAATAGTGACATACCCTATGATGGTATACTTCCTAGGTCATCAGATCCGGTGATTCCCATCGGTGAAAAGACATGAAATAAACATCAAGAACGTACTTTACGACTATTGATTTAATTCAAGATTTATGCTCCATAAGTGATATAGCTTCATACAGTCGTCAATAGCTACCAAAAAGGTTATGGATACCATTTCCAAGGACACATAGTAGCGGTGTGGTATCTCATGCTGCATTAAAGCCAGAATTTCTTTCCTTATAGCGTGTACATATGAGATTTAGGGTATTTACCGCTCATTCATGCTCACCATAGAGCAGGACAATGCTAACGTAGATTGATACCAAGGAGCATATAAATATGATTCTGTCAGGTATTGAATTCTGCAGATGTTTAATTACATTTTGTAGTCCAATCCTAACTTTTTTGTCCAGGGATGAGAGAGAGAATATTATACAATTCATAAAAAGAATTTACCTGGAGTGATAAAACCTTATCTAACAACCAACAATAATAGTGTCACCCAAATCATGTTACATCTACTGTATGATCATGTCTGTCAAACTGATTAGATGCAAATGAACTTTTTTTTTTACACGCAATGGCTAACAGACTTCACTTGTATATGCACTCATGGTTACTTCGAAGACTTATCTCTAAATCCAGATATCCGAGTACGGTCGCAACAACTACACTGGCAATAGCTCAATAACATAATACAAGTCTTACATGGCTCATATCTCGTGGATCAGAACAATATCTTAGAACCATGATCCATGTAACAACTACAACTATTTGACTTAACTATATCTTGCAAAGGTCAAGAGGCATAAAAAAAATATAAAATTATACATTCTAATTCTATTTATCTCATAATATAATTCGATAAGTAAAGAAATTAAGTAGATAAATAAGCATATATTGATTGAATATCTATCTATCTACTATCTATCTATCCATCTATCTATCTATCTATCATAAATATATATACCCTACAAACCTATATAATATCTATCAATATATCATTATCTATATGTAATCAATGACCAAATTACGGTCTTTTCTCTTACTCATCCACTTCTCCTACGAGGCAACTGACCTTCTCTCCCTCTCCTAAGTGCTTCCTTCCGGTGAAAACCCTGGTTTATTTCTGAACAGAAAACTTTCGAAAATCCCAAGAGAACCGCGTGCGCGAGATTTAGGAAATCTCTGATGTGTGTCCCAAGACACTCGGGTTCGCTCCCAAGAACTTCGATTACGAACTTTCAAGTGAAGTCTCAGGGATTTCTCTTGTTTGCTTCCGCCTTCTGGAACTGCCAGGTCCATCTCCAAGCCACTGCAGGTCAGCGGGGCTTGCGCCAAGGGCCTCCGTCGCTTCTCCCTTTTCTGGTATTTTCTAACGATATACAAAGTCCAACTTAATCTGATTAAAGGATATAAAGTGATTGGTAATAAAAACACACACCGCGGATGTGATATTGAATACAACATAACACAAAACACAACACATACACACACACACACACACACTCAGCACAGACTACACACACACACACACGACACACACAACACATAGATTATGAATATTTAAATATAATATATATATATACTATATATATATATATGTCATATACATATATATATACAATATATAATTATATATATATATATATTGATATAGTATATATATATATACACTATTATATTAATATATATATATATATATTATATATATATACATACAATATTATATATATATATATATATATATATATATATGATATTAAATATTAGCTTATTTTTATACATATATCGGATTAGATGGATTTAGCTATTAAAACATTAATCATATTACTATTTAACATACATATATATATTATAATATTATATTATATATAATATATATATTTAATATATTATTTAATATATATAATATATTAATTATATATATATATATATATTATAATATATTAATATAATATAATAATTAGTGTAATGTATGTATAATAGATATTATCGTTATCCTAAAATACACACACATCTAAACACACAACACCAACCACAACCCAACACAATCAAGAACACACACACACAACACACATCACAAATATTTAAAATATATAAATAAAATAAAAAAAAATAAATTGAATAAAAATGATATATAAATAAATAAATAAAAAATAAATAATAAAAATAATACTAAATATTTATTTTATTTTTTCTTATTTCGTATTTATGTATTTATTTGCATATATTAACATACATACATATATTTAATATAATATTATATATATATATTAATATAAATATTATATGTGATGTAGTGTAACTTTTAATATAAGTGAGTTAGTAGTTAGTAGGTGGGTATTGGAGTATGTATTATATAATATTTATTAACATATATATTATATATATAATTGAACAATTATATACTATAATATGTATATGTAATTATATATATACATATATAATAATATATATATATATATATTAATATATATATATATATAATATATATTAATCTGTCTATCTATCTTACCCTACCTATCTTCTATCTATCTATCTATCTATTACCTATCTATCTTATCTATCTATCTATCTGTCTATTATCATATCCATCTATCTTTCATATCTATCTTATCTATTCTAATTCTACCTATCTAATATCTTATCTATCTATCTAAGTATTTATATAATATATATATATAATATATATTAATATATATATAATATATATATATATATACATATACTGTAGACATAAATATTATGCAATGTGTTGTGTGTTGTGTATGTATGATGGCGCTAGTGTGTGTTGTGTGTGTGTGTGTAGTGTGTGTGTGTGTGTGCTGTTAGTGTGTAGATGTGTGTTGTTGTGTGTGTCGCATGACATCCCGTAGTCGCTCGCACTGACGCGCCCAATCTCGTCGAACTACTCAAAGTTGTGTCACATACGCCGTTCGCCCAAAGTGTGTGTGTGTGTGTGTCGTGTGTTT
>NW_020868357.1:75000-82500 GCF_003789085.1 Penaeus vannamei
TCTATTTCTGGAGAAACAATTATACTGATGCACCATTGACTTTTTCTTTGTCTTTTTATTCACCGACTTGCTGCAATTGCTGTTGGTATTTGTAGCCTTATTTTCAAATTTCTCTTATTAATCTCACAGGCTTATCTATACCGGTGGCTAATATGAGATTATTGTTTTCTTATGTTGATATGCCTCCGGGACATTCACTTTGATATTGACATTATTTTATAAATTAATCAAGCAACACATAAAAAGATAATCTTTAGTTTCATAGTTAGAGATTATTTTATGCAATGGCATAAGAGAGAGAGAGAGAGAGAGAGAGAGAGAGAGAGAGAGAGAGAGAGAGAGAGAGAGAGAGAGGAGAGAGGGGGGGGGGAAGGAGGAGGGAGGGAGAGGAAAGTGAGAGAGAAGGGGGAGAGGGAGAGAGAGAGAGGAAGTGAGAGAGAGTGAAGAGGGTAGAAGAGGAGAGAAAGGGAGAGAGAGAGACAGAAATGGACAGACAGATAGGCAGACAAACAGAAAGAAATAAGAGACAGTCCGTGACAGAGACAGCGAAAAAGAGCAAATAAGCAGAGAAGAGAAATACCAAGGGTCAAAGGTCAAGTCCCGGAATCCAATAACCCTTAAGAGGTAATTGGGCGTCCCTGAAGGCCGATTCCCGCTAATGATATGCGCAACACACGTATTACAAAACGGAGGAAGCGATTCTTTCCGAACAGTAATGAACTCCTGCGCAATATTTTGTATCTTTACGGAACGAAAAGTATAGGCTTATTTCAATGTCCCTTCTTTTTGTAACTTTTTCCGTATCTTTTCTATGCCTTTATACATTACGGAAAGAAAGGAAGATAAATCGACGGGGGGAGGGGGATAGATAGGAGAAATATTCGTCGTTAATTATATTTGGCGGAGAACAAGGAAGATTTTGAAATAAGGGAAAGAGAATAGGAGGGAACCTGGCCTTTGCGAAGGACGAAATTCTCCCAGTACCACAGGAGCTTGACACACGCAATCCACAGCTGTTCCATTTGCATGCGAGCGCGTTTCAGTCCCCGTGATCTAATCTGTGAAATGGAACTGAATGTAAATAACTGGAGAGGAAGTAATACAGTTCCTTGGAGTCAATACATCGGGGCTGTAGCACTAGAGGAGCATTTTATTTTTTCATTTTTCTTCATTTTCTTTTCCTTCTATATCACACGACCGCGCCAAGAAATGGAACGCGATAGTTATATCAGCCTTTAATCCAATACACGCTCCAGCTTGCGGACATGTATCCTTGCAGGAAATTTCATTTAATGGGAAATGCGGCTACACACAGCTTTTTAAACCAAGGAGCAACTTCATTAATATGTTATTAAAGGATCTTCATGCATGCCGGAGTAGAGGGCAAGATATTTACACTTTCACTTATTTAATATAAAAAAAATCTAGCTGTGTGAATATATCTGGTTTAAGGTAAATTCATGATCATCTAAATTCTAAAACTCATTACCATCTAGAGTCTAAATTACCTTAAAGAAGGTTTACTCTTCCGTTTACACTTTATAATCATGTTCTTGGCGCTGCAGGCATCTCATATTTTGTGAAGACTTCAGCCCTGTGGCCGAGGAGGAGTTTCCAAAGGCCCGCGACGCCGTTCATGTCTGCGGATCGACCAATTTCACGATCGATTGAGAAGCGACAACGGCCCATGGACTCCGGCGCGAATACTTATGAAGCCCCGAAATTAAAAGTTCAATCAGGAATTATACGATTTGGCAATTACATTCATTTGCAAATCCAGCATATAATCGTTTTATTAGCGATTAGTTACGTGTTTGGAATTCAATATCATTTACTGAATATGCATTGACTCTTTTTTATTATTGAATAACGCCACTGCCAGCCCCCCTCCATCTCTCTCTGCTTTGCAACGCTATTTTACGTTATAAATTTTCTACGCGCTTAATTCTATTACTACACAGCTTTTAGATTTATACTAACACCTCACTGCCTTTATTGCTATTAAAATTATTGATAACAATACCGTTACTAGTATCATCATTATTTTTTATTTATTTTTTTTTTTTTTTTTTTTTTTGCAAAGCGTTATAACTCGAACTTCAAGATCCTGCAGATACTTAAAATACAAAGGAAAATGGCTGGCCGTGTTTTACAATACAGTAGACACTGCGTAATAATATATTCCAATATCAAATTTTACAGACAGTCGCGGCATACACGTATTACCATCCCTCCGCAGATACAGTGGACGAAAGCCTCCGAAATAGCATTATCTGCGATACGAAAGGTCAGATCAAGATCGTTTAATCGTCGTGATGGGCCATTTCCTGGTGAATTGTCGGATTGTTTTACGAGTCGCCATAAAAAGGGTTAATGATGTTCTTTTATAGCGTTATCTGGGCCGGCAGTACGCAAGATGTGATACTTTTGTTCTCACTTTATCTTTTATATTCTACATTAGGTTTTTTTCTCTATACGCGTGCGCACGTGCACACTGACACACACACACACACACACACACACACACACACACACACACACACACACATATATATATATAAATATATATGTGTCTGTGTGCATAAATATATTTTTATTTCCTACATAAATATATACATACATACATGCATATATATATATATATATATATATATATATATATATATATATATATATATATATATATATATATATAATATATATATATATATATATATATATATATATATATATATATATATATACACGTATACACATCTTTTACATTTAAATAAGAACGTAGCCCAGCGTAATATCTAGTACCTAATTTTCAATGAATATGAGAAGAACGGTATATTACGTTTCATCGTTCGTGTGGAAACAAAATTATGTTTACGTTTTTGCTTTTGTTGAAATGAAAGTGTAATTCTACATCATTTGTGTTTAATCCTCGACCTTCCAAATTCTAATTAGGGAACATCCTTTTGTAGACATTAAACTACGTACATTACTCACATTTTACGATGTCATTCCTCCATATAGTTCATACAATATATGCTCTGTTAGCTTACAGAACGTACACATCAGTATAATTATGATAGTAATAGGCTTAATAACAACCCCCACGTGTTATTTTGCCCTAGATTTGAAATTTGTAAACCGAAGCGGTCAGATGGTGAAAATCATATTTACACACACACACACACACACACACACACACACACACACACACACACACACACACACACACACACACACACACACACACACACACACACACACAGAGCGCAAACGATAATAGGCAATACCTTGTTTCTCTTAAGGGAAAAATAAAATTTAAAAAAGACTGAATATCTGTTCAGGAATCCCCTCTCCTGAATATTATTTACATACACATAGGATTTCATTATGTAAGTACCAAGTATTGCCGCGTAATATAAACAAACTTAACACATACTGAAGCGAGATAAACAACATGAAATTCTATAGATTTTCACATGGGATATTTTTCCGTCAACTTGGGCTCTTCAGTCGTGTCACTTATTTACAATGTGACTCACAAATGAGTGTTATGACGAGTTTCTGAATTCCATTTCTGTTGCGAAAAAAAGATAAGCCTAACTTAATGGTTCTCAATCTTTTAGATAAACCTGATACTGTCGACTTTAAAGTTTTATGTATTTCATTTGCAAGGAATTGATTTATAGTTTATTGTATTATCTTGCTGGTTTAATTATACCACTCATTTATCGATTTACTCCATAAACAAATGTTATTAAAAAGGTCCTCGTTAGTTCTCAGAAAAGACTTCATTAACACCAAAGGACTGAGTACCCCAATTTAAAAAGCAACGGGTTATCTCAGTATAAGTTAGATTGTAGAAATAATAAATAGTGAAGCATCCAGCGAGCACATATCTCTCCTACAAGGCAACCATAGCTGACCTGACTAAGAAATTTCAGATTTTAAAATGCGAACCTGTTATAGTAAGACGCTAGTTCTAATCGGCTACAGATTGATAGGTTTTGATTGGTGAATTTAAATTAAGTCCACAGCTATATCTCTATAGACACAACACTATCTGATTAGTTCGGGGTAAGGAGGCAAATCTGAGATGAGCTGTTCATTAACCCATGCGCAGCTGCATTAGAACACAATCTCAATCTCTTCTATTATAACTTGTCGATTTATCCTTTGCAAATGCAGGGTTTCCAACAATATATAAAGAATAATGGTAATTCATATTATGTTTTCACCAGTGGCTCAAACCAGACTCTTTGTCATGATCCAATTACTCAATTCTCTCTTCTCTATATTTACACAGATAAATATATAGATAGACAGTTAGATAGGCAGATAGATAGATCAATAGATTGACAGACAGATATTTACACATATTTACACACACACACACACATACATACACGCGCGCGCGCGTGTGTGTGTGTGTGCGCGCGCGCACGTGTGTGTGTGTGTGATAAAGTAACGATTTGATTGTAAAGGTAAAGCTTGACTTTGTTTAACAGTTCAGAATGAAAGGAAGAGAAAGGAGGGGACAGCACTGCACTGTGTAAAATAAATATGGTTTTCAGAGACCTCTTTCCAAAAAAAAATACCAGGGAGGCAGTTACAACAAACTGATTCTTGAAATGAGAATTTACTAAATAAAGTTAAATGGCATGAGTATATCACAAAGGGAGTAGCAGAGAGAAATACTAAGTTAAGCTCATACAGGATCACAATATGAGCAAACATTATTATGTATAACTTAAAAATGCTGTGTAACAACGGTGTAGAAGGAATTCGTTCATTATCGTCATTTCTGGAAGAAAAAACTACCACACAAAACTAGATCTATAGTATGTACTGCACTTTTTCTACCAAAGTATCAACATTCTTCATTATTTCTATCCCTGGAAACAATAGAATACAGGGGTCGAACACAAAATTCTTGCAAGCTCTTAGCGAAAAAAAATGAGTGAAACAAGGGTACAGCTGGAAAAAATGACATTGTCACCGAGTGCAGTTATTTTCATCCTGATAAGCATGAATTCATAGCTAATGAGTTTCCTTTGTCACATCGCCCAAACGAATTTTCAATTTCCGTGATACTGCCCTATGGAAGTTCACGGGCTTCGAGATAAATCAGCTTTTATGAACAAAGGTTGCAGGATATGAGGGTGTAATGCACGGGAAAGACAATCAGTATTCCTAAAGTAATTTGACTTTGTAATAACGTTTGTCTGAAGTATGAAATTGGTTTTGGAAAGTACGGGAGGTGTGTTGTTTGTGGTGCACTTTGAAAAACAATGTGCGCGAGAGAGCGATCCCCCCCCCCCCTCTCTCTCTCTCTCTCTCTCTCTCTCTCTCTCTCTCTCTCTCTCTCTCTCTCTCTCTCTCTCTCTCTCTCTCTCTCTCTCTCTCTCTACTTTTTTTTCCAAACTCAGTGTATAAGTATTTTAAACATTTGAAACGTTATGACCAAACTGAGTAACAAAGAGGAAAAGAACAGGGAATTTTTCTCACGATGTGACAGGCAAAGTCAAAAATTTTCTTTTTTTCTTTCAAGATGATTAATGAATATAAGCTGCTCATCGATACGTGTCAGATATGAATGTTCAACTGACCTTTCATTTTAATTTTGCAAGTTCTTTTCCCTTCCAGCTTTGTTCTGCGCGTTAATGCATTCGTATAGCTTGTACAAGTGTGATCAGTCAATGAACAGCTGTTCGTTTGTTCGTTTGTTTGAAGTTCTAACCACGATTCCCCCGTCAGACCGACTTCGAAGCTCAAGACCTGAGGACTGCAGTACCAAGTATCAAGAGACAAATTACCCTGCATCAGTTTTAGATAAATCGATGGTATGTAATACACAAACCATCACTGTACCTTCACTCGTAAGTAATTTGGATTCGCTACTTAACGCCATTTCAATTAGCTAACTTTTTTCGTTATTCAATAGTAACATCAATATCATTAATAAATGCGGTTTGGGAACTTCCAGAAAGATTAAAATAGATTTGACGACACGGAGCAAAGATTCCGAGGCCCACCTCCGATTCACAAACCTTTCAAAACCCGGCAAAATCGGCCTTAATCCGATCTAATGTTCATACATAACTTAGAACGGTGAACGGGGGTCTAATCGGATGAAGTTTGGCAATACGTTCTTAGGCTCCTTTGCCTCATTTGGGATTCCTTGTGTCGAGTCATTTCTGGCAGTTCAGATTTCTTATTCTATTTACATATTCCTTTTAATAAACACTTCCTCATTTCAATAAATACTTATTGTTCATGTTAAACAGTATGTTATTAATAATCAACCAATTCTTTTGGCTTCCACGAATTCAATGATACAGTAAATGATTTCGTGACCACATAATTATTATAATGAATTTAATGTTTTTTTTTTTTTTTATTTGCCCTAGTCTTAGTGATAATAGATATTCTTCTAATAGTCGGTGATTTTATTAATGGTAAGGGAAGAAAAATATTAAAACGATATTAGAAGCAATAAAAAGGAAACGGTGATTAAGGCCATGTAAACGTAGTGTTTATAGTAATGATGATGATGATAATGATAATGATGATGGTGATGATGATGGTGATGATGATGATGGTGATGATGATAATGATGAAGCTAATGATGATTGTGATGATGATGACGATAATGATAATAATGATGAGGATGAGGATGATAACAACAATGTTAATAATAACAATAATAATAAAAATGATGATGATGATGATAATCATATATTTTTTTTTTAACAACAGTAAAAAAATAAAGGTAAAGATAATAACAATAATGATTATAGCATAACAGTAATAGGAATCATAAAGACACTATCAACAATATTAGGTCAAAGTCTAAGGATATTTTACACTAATTATTTTTTAAATTCATGCTTACTGGGTATCTTGCACCTCCTCCAGTAGTAGAATATTAGTTCGGAGAAATGTTTCAGAAAGCTACATATCACGGGAATATAAAGTAAAAGTTTTTCTCCCGTGGGAATATCTTATACTGTGGTGCAGACAACGCGAAATGAGTAGATATTGGGTAAGTAGTAGATGTAATAAGGAATTTTTATCTACTTACGGCGCACAAGGGAGAGAGGTTTATTAGACGGAAGATAGTATTGTAAAAGAAAACAGTTTAATAAGATTTTTAAAGAGAGTCATAACAAAGCGTAAATATATTGGTTTGTGCTCGGCAATACTTCCGCTTCTGTTTTTTTTTTTTTTTTTTTTTTTTCAGCTGATTTAGGAGGGATAACACATAAGTAAAGAGAGGACCAGGTTTCTGATATCTCTATTTTGTTCTCTGGCGTTCTCTCTCTCTTTCTCTGTCTGTCTGTCTGTGTCTCTGTCTGTCTCTGTCTGTCTGTCTTGTCTGTCTGTCTGTATGTATGTATGTATGTATGTATGTATGTCTCTCTCTCTCTCTCTCTCTCTCTCTCTCTCTCTCTCTCTCTCTCTCTCTCTCTCTCTCTCTCTCTCTCCTCTCTCTCTCTCTCA
>NW_020868357.1:137500-145000 GCF_003789085.1 Penaeus vannamei
GGTTTCGGTGACACATGATTCATGTTAGTTTGTCACTGGTCCTGTTGAAATGACTGGTTAAAAATATTATACTTTAAAATATTGTAAGATCGATACTGATATTGGACCGGTATTTAAATGCAAATCTCTCTCACTTTCTTTCTTCATACATACACAGATCCTCTCTTTCTCGCTCTGTGCGTATATACTTACACACACATACACGCACGCGCACACACACACACGCACGCACGCACCCACACACACACGCACGCAAGCACACACACACACACACACACACACACACATACACACACACACCCACACCACACACACACACACACACACACACACACACACACACACACACACACACACACAACACACACATCACACACACAGACACACACACACACACACACACACATACACGACCGCACGCACACACATTTCACACATTTTTTCAGACACAACTTGTTTGTTTTGGAGATGAACTTTTTTAATAAATATAGATTTTTTGTTCTGATTAGATAATATAAAGATTTTAAGTACTTTTTTGTTTATAGATGAGCGAGGGCGATGCACTTCTGAATAGATAACATCGATTTTAGACAGTCTATCACCTGCATCGTTTCTTACGAAGTTTCATAGTGATAATGTAGTGCCTATAGTGTGCAAGCCGTGAGAAATGTATAAAAAAAATTAACGAAACTCTCGCTTGAACGTTATTGCAATATATGAGGAAAAACGTATCAGTTGTAAAAGAAAGAAAAAAAAACGAAAAAGGACATATTCTCTTTCCTGAATTACCGAGGAAAGTTCAGTAAATTGTATTTCTTTAGTACACGAATTTGTTTTATGTAACTGCCTCTGAACTGCAAGCGATATTCGTTTTACAGTCAGAGATTTTCATTCCAGTTGTTCATTAATATTTTTGTTCTTTCTTTACAGATTTGCATCAGGGAATTACGATTTTTTCTATCATTAATACGCAGTAATTGGAGGATTTCCATACGTCGTCAATAGGCATTACACGTTGAATACAGACTGGTGTCAAATTCCACGGAAATGTATCTATTTTTGCTTTTCTCTGTTTTGCGAAGAGAAGTATATTTTCATCACTTCGAAAAGAACAGACAGACAGAGAAACAGACAGACAGAAACAGAGAAGCAGAAAGAGAATATCAAGGGATGACAGTGGAAGAGAGGAGTTGAAATGTTATTCTAATATATAGTCTGTAGTCATCCAATTTATACAACTCTATCTGCACCATAAGTTTCCATTAAATACCATAGCTAAATGGTAACAAGACTATGAAGCAAGAAAAGGGACGGGTGCGTCGAATCTGTGAAATTCAGGCTCAAACGGGACTGAAATAAATTCAACTTTCCTTCTACACTGTATTTACGGTGTAAAAGTGAACTACACAGGTTTATCTAATGATAAACCCCCTGTACTAAGTCTTCGGAACTGTCAGTATTCAGAATCTATTGATATTCATATCTATCACTGCTGCTAAGATATTCTGTATGAATTTAGAAACGCAGCTGACTTGGGTAATGCATGAATCAATAGCTTATATATATATATATATATATATATATATATATATATATATATATATATATATATATATATATATATATATATATATGTATGTATGTAAACATCAACTTCATCATAAAAAGTATTAGTTTGGAGTCGGGATTTAATTAAATTCTATATCTGGCACGGATTTTCTTTTTTTTCTCTTTTTCTTTTTAATCACACAGACATATTTGGTAGAATATTTCTCGTCTTCCCATTTTTATTTATCGACAATGCTTTATTAATACCTTGATCTCGTTATTTCCCTCCATTATTCTTATTTATTTATAATCATCATTATTAATCATCATTTTCTTGAACCGCTTTCTCTAAATGAATAGATTTAAGTATGAAATTCCTTCACCAATTTAATTTCCAGGAGGGTCTCTACCTCCAACTTTATCCTCCTCCACTTCCTATGCTGCAAACGACCCTTTTCTCTTTAACTCTGCTTCAGCGTCTCCTTCGAGAGCAATCCATCGTATCCAGTTATCTGCTCTCGGCTTGCTTGTGCCAGGGCCATTTTGCCTTTGTTTATTTCGTCTTGGTATTATCTTCTTTGCGTAAATGTCTTTGAAAGGAAAAAAAAGTAATTATGATAATGATAATGATGATAGTAATGGTGAAAATGATTGTGATGGAGACGACAGCGGGGAACAAAAACTCAAATTAATCTATATTTCACGCTCAAAAATGTAGGTAAAAATGTAATTTTGTGACCCATCCCCCTTATTATGAATGTATTTAATTGCAATACTTCATGAACTCATCCCCACAAGTTGCAACTTGATATTGGGATTTTCCTGTTGATACCACTGCCTGTGTAAATATATTTTGGTGAATCATAAAAGGATTGGAATCTAAACTAGTAAATAGATTGATAAGGAACTTCCTCTATCAAAGTATTATTACCTTTGATGGAAGTGTTGGGTGATATAAGATGGAAGGCTAGAACCCCTTCTTAAAAGGATTGGAATCTAAACTAGTAAATAGATTGATAAGGAACTTCCTCTATCAAAGTATTATTACCTTTTATGTAAATCTACATAAGAGATTAATTTTGTGTTAAGGAATATGAAATTACAATTACTATTTTCGTCTATGACAGTCTTGAAATGGATAACACAGCCAACTTTCTTTCCTATCTTGCGAAATTTTGTTTACCTAGTGCAGACTCTACACCTTTTATCATATTTTGGAGGTAAGTTACGCTTTTATCATATTTTGGAGATAAGTTACGCTTCTCTGCTTATCATATTCTCTCCTTACCTTCCATAACATCTTTCTATTTTCAAAGGAATATGGAAGAATGAATACGGTGAAGAATAACGCGTCTTCAGGGGGTACATTTCGAATCGTTGGGTCTGATGGTTCTGACAGACCCATTTATCTTCGGCTTTTTACACTAGGTGGAAAAGTCAGTGCAATTTGAGGGAATAATACGAAGGTGCAGGTAAGGTGTATTATTGGACAGCGAAGACAAACGTTGGTGTCTCTTTTATACAACGAATGATGTAGCTTTGTGAAATAGTATGGTTAGCTTTAGTGTAGATGAGAGGAGGGGGGGTAAACTATTCCTTTACTATATAACAAGGTAGTAGCAGTAAGCCTTTGCTACTTATTAAGTATATTAATAAATTACAGATTTACTATTTAAAAAACTAAAATCCCTTGACTTCGTAAACATGTATACATAGTTGTACATATGGCGGCGAACATGAACAATAATAACATTAATTACAGTGATATTAATAATCGTGGTAGTAGTACGCTAACAATATTGTAATCGTATTTCCTCTTTCTTAATTATATGGTGATAATTAAGCCTACTCTGGGTTAACTTCAGGATATTATCTACCTATCTTGTATTGTTTATGATGCTGTGACGTTTAATTTGATGTGCTATATCTTCTGTGACGTTTGTACATAGCCTTCCGAACTGGCAATATTCAGAATCTATCAACAATTACATCGATAGATTCTTTTTTCTTCTTTTTTGTACAGAAATCGGATGTAAATCTCAAAGTGATGAAAGTACTGCAAGAAAGAGTTCACCTGCGTCGAGCTTCGCAAACATTGCAGATCCGAGATAAGTCAACCGAGCCAGCCAATCACGGCTTCTGTCAAATCCAGAATTGCTTTCCTTTCAAACGCCCGGGGTCTCATGACTCAGCAATCCTCCAATATCCTACAGTGATCGTAAAGCTTTCCGATTATACCTCTCTGGATGTCATGCCCTCGAATGCCCTGTGCTGTGATGATGCAAGTCTGTGAAAATGTTCTGTGTACTTTTGGCTGGGACATACTGAATACAAATTGTAAGAGGATAATCTCATTGCGAGGATAATTCTAGAATTTTCCCCTGCCTTTCATGAGGAAATATCGACGAGACGGTTCAGTTTTGCTGTGAAGTGACTGGGGCAATTCATGCAAGATTAAAGGAGCCGCACAAACATAAGGGGTAAAATATTCAAATATGTTTAGGAATATTTTTCGGAGAAATATTCCTGTTAATTGGGTTCGCTGTTCATATCAGTCTGTGTTCATAGGCTTCTTTGACTGATCACCGAATAATTGTTGCTCTTTCTCTCTCTCTCTCTCTCTCTCTCTCTCTCTCTCTCTCTCTCTCTCTCTCTCTATCTCTCTCTCATCTATCTATCGATCTCGATCTCGATTTCATGGTAAAATGTAATATTCTTGTTTCATTTAAATCGTCTTGAATAAATCTGTTAAAAGGTGGAAAGATATATGTATACTTATGAATACACACACCCATACACACATACATACACAATTGCCAAAACATATACATATCTCCATAGATATAAATATACAAGAAATATTGATTGTGATATGCATATGATAGTATGAACATTTTGAAATCGTAGATGAAGATATTCACCGCCATTTGTGAATGCGGATGTATGATAATCTATTTCAATAAGGGTACTACTTTTTTCCATATGAGGTTGAATTTGCAATGGCGGTTCTTGTCCATGAGTTACCAGGAATTGGGTGTGAACCATACTCATTAAATATCCCATCGGTGCCACCAGCTATTGTCTTGAAGCCTCACCCTTAGGAAAGTGGTAATTATGATACTAGTATTTTGAAAATAATGCCATTTTATTCGTAATTATGGATGTAGAAGATTGAATTTTTCATAATCAGAGTTGTATCTCTCTCTCTCTCTCTCTCTCTCTCTCTCTCTCTCTCTCTCTCTCTCTCTCTCTCTCTCTCTCTCTCTCTCTCTCTCTCTCTCTCTCTCTCTCTCTCTCTCTTGTTCTTACTTTATTTAGAGTAGTAGTAATACTGATTTTCGTTACTTTTAACTATACACACACACACACACACACACACACACACACACACACACACACACACACACACACACACACACAACACACATATGCATGCAAGTATGTATGTTTGTATGTATACGTACATACATACATACATACATATATATATATATATATATATATATATATATATATATATATATGTATATATGTGTGTGTGTATGTGTGTATATATATACACATATATGTATGTGTGTGTACGCGCGAGTTTGTATAGTAGAGATATAGATTTGGATGTGTTAACGTAGTTATCTTTTCATAACTAAATACGCATACACGTTCCTAGGCAACTTCATAGCTCTAAATGCCCAACCCTTAATGCTGTATTCCGATTCATGTGTAGCTGAAGAGGTAAATAGAAATATGTATTTAAAAAACGTGTACTGGAATAATTGGTGATGCGGGAAGGGAAATAGACTTAATACCTACATCAGAAACTAGGATCTCCAATTGATACTAATTGAAATTTTGCTTTGAAATATTTTTAGGGTATAGAACTGAGCCGGCATCATACAGTACACGGAATCTTTTTTCATCAGCTTAGTTCAGTCATATGGTAATTATTATTTGTATTATTATTATTTTTTATTATCTTAACATTATCATATACATACATATGTATATGTATTATATATATATATATATATATATATATATATATATATATATATATATATATTGTATACATATATATATATATATATATATATGTGTGTGTGTGTGTGTGTGTGTGTGTGTGTGTGATGTGTGTGTGTGTGTGGTGTGTGTGTGTGTGTGTGTGTGTGTGTGTGTGTGTGTGTTGTGTGTGTGAATAAATGTGTATATATATATATATATATATATATATATATATATATATATATATATATATATATATATATATATTATATATATAGGTAGATATAGATAATAATTTATAATATATACACATATATATGTATATGTATATACCATATACATATATTATATATACACATATAATGTTATATATATATATATATATATATATATATATAAATATATATATATATCATATATATGTCATATGGTAATTATTATTTGTATTATTATTATTTTTTTATTATCTTAACATTATCATATACATACATATGTATATGTATATATATATATATATATATATATATATATATATATATATATATATATATATATATATATATATATATATATATATATTATATATATATATATATATATGTGTGTGTGTGTGTGTGTGTGTGTGTGTGTGTGTGTGTGTGTGTGTGTGTGTGTGTGTGTGTGTGTGTGTGTGTGTGTGTGTGTGTGTGTGTGTGTGTGTGAATAAATGTGTATAATATATATATATAGGTAGATATAGATATATATTTATACAATACATACACATACACATATATATGTATATGTATATACACATATACATATATGTATATATACACATATAATGTATATATTATATATATATATATATATATATATATATATATATATATATATATGTATATGAATTGATCGGTAGATGAGTAATAATGCTAATAGTAATGCGAATTAAATTAATGATAATAAGATAACGATGACGATAATTATGGTAATACTACTAATATCAATGATTACATTTAGCGCAATCATAATCCTTCTAATAATAAAAAGGACTCTAATACGAAAGATTATGATAATACTGCTTGTGACGCTAATATTGATGATGTTATTATGGCGTACGGCAATTGTACACATGATTATCATTATTTTGATAATCGCAGGGCTTATGCTAAGGATGAAATTAATCATCCTGATGACAGAGACACTAATACTAATACGACTGATACTGTTGCTACTAAAGCGACTACTACTACTACTACTGTTTATAATAATAATAGTAATAATAATAAAAATAAGAGTGATAATAATGCCGTTACTACTACTGATTTCAATGCTAATGCTGCTTCTACTATTACTATTACTTTTATCATAAGTACCTTTTCTGGTACTAGAGATAATAAAAATTGCAATGATTTCAAGGAAATTTATAAAAAAGGAAAAGATATGGTAATTGTAGTAATAACTGCATGAATATATCATTCGTCGTGTCATCATTCTTATAACTATTGTTGAAAAATAATCGTTAACAAGATTAATAACAGCATAAGCAACAATAATAACAACTAAAACATCAACTACAACAGCAATAATAACAACTAAAACAGCAACAACAACAGCAACAATAACAACAAACTCGCCGCCAACAAGAATAGTAAGAAAATTCCTTTCCCTCCTAAATCATAACCTGAGATCTGAGAGGAAAAGGAAAACTCACAATGGCAAAATACTCTCGCAGATTGTAGAAGGAACGACCAAAATCGCGAGTAAGATGAAAGAGAGGATTCAAACGTTTCTGTAATATTCCTCCTTCGCGGCTTTGCCAAATGTCTGACGTTTTATTCAACGTTTACAAAGCCCGCACACCCACGTTTTCTCTTTTTCCATTTTTCCTTTTTCTTTCCCGTCCCTCTTTGCCTTTCATCCGTCTTCATCTTGGGACTGTAAGTGTCTTTTCTCAATCTTATTCTGGCAATA
>NW_020868357.1:170000-172500 GCF_003789085.1 Penaeus vannamei
CTGTGAGAACAATGACGGCGTATTACAAAACTCTTGACTCGACAGCGAAAAATAGATATAATGAAAAGTTCCTTTATTCAAAGAGTACAAAAAGCTTATCAGATCTATATTCTTTATCGGATGGTTGGTCAGACAGCCCCACAGGATGGCCTGATATTTCTTTCGGCTACATTTATCTGAGCATTTTAGGCCTGGTTTTTCGGAAAGTTGCTCATAGCAGAGGTTTTATCGATATATTTTCGGACTTTAAAGCCAGACTTTTCTAAAAGGTCATATTTACATTCACACACAATTATCATTGCCAGTCTGGTTTTATTAACTGAAATCCATGAAAAGATTCAAGCAAGTTCTTGAGATGGAAATGTAGCAGTCATTACGTTTATCATCATCACGTTTGTTCCTCCTTAATGTTTCCCAACCTTTGTTCAGGGAAAGGTTTAAAATCAAATTAAACTGAAATTTAAAGTGAAAGAAAATACTCCTTAGTAATCAGTCAATCACCTACAAAATCTACCACCGCCTTGGCTGAGGCCTAACCACGGGGAACTACATCCCCTACGAAGAATTATGACGGTATAAAATAACAGTTAAAATAAAATATATCTTTATAGAAAAACTATTTCATAAATGCCAACATCATTCTCAGGCGCAGGATCAAAGTTCTTGCGATTAATAGCAAGCCAAAGCATCCTCCTCTCAGGGTCTTTTGACAGACTATTAAAACTCATTCACTGAACTTTTTTGCTGTCTATTTGTGCTTCCAATAATGATGCAACTTTTACCATGTCAAAGTTTCGTTAAAACGGATGAAAAAGGATGCGAATTTCAATGAAATCGAGAAAAAGAGACGACGTTCGCGACAGGCCAATACTTAATAACGGTGTTCCTGGGATTTTGTTGTTTTTGCCCACCTGTTTCTCCGATTGATCACGTGATACGCCCTATACATATATATATAAAAAATGGGAAAAACTATTTTACTAATTCAATATCAGTAGAGAATAGATAGTGATTTAATTTTGATTTTAATTGCCAAAACCAATTGCAGGATGTCTTGCCCACATGAATAGCAAAACAATTATCACAACACGAGTTACTTTGTGGCCAAACAATGCAAAATTTAAGTTTTCAAAAATGCTGTTGTCAGGTACAATTTAGATAATTACTGATATTACAGATAATCTATTCCAGGTTTTCTTAATGTTGCTATAGATAATATTGATGAGAAAACTTCATTTTACGCATACTGATCATGAAGTTTATTTCTTTGTAAACTATTATCTAGTTCACGGACATTTCGAATGTTCTGCACACTGTGAATCGTAATCAACTTACTTTTATATTATATAGGGAAGTAAGTATTAAGTAAGTCCTTGGAATCCTTAGTGGTGGCTCTAGATGCATTTAGTAATGAAGCGAAGCCCTTGGGACTAGACGTCTGGACCAACACCAAGATCCAGGACTTTGGGGACTTGCTTCTCGGTCGGTAATGCTTGCGGCGAGGACATTGAAGTCAGAGAGCTTTACATACCTTGGTTGTGTAGTTCATAACTAAGGGCTGTCAAACCAGGAAGTCAGCAGACGGATTGGCCTGGCAGCTAGGGTCATGAACTCTCTCGATAAGAGTATTTGGAGATGCCGATACCTGTGCAGAAGGACCAAGCTAAGCGTCTTCAAGGCCCTGATAATGCCAGTTTTGCTATACGATAGTGAAACCTGGACATTATCCTGTGCCTTGGAGTCTCGTCTTGATACCTTTTGTAATAGGTCCTTGCACCGGACCATGGAGTCCTGTTGGCGGGACCACGTGTCTAACCAACGGTTGTTCAGTGAGACTGTAACAGAACCTATTACCTGCACAATCCTTGATCGCCAACTAAGGCTATATGGCCACCTGGCTCGCTTTCCTCAGGATGATCCTGCCCACCAGATTGTTTCTGTTCAAGACAACCCTGGGTGGAGGAGGCCTGTGGGACGACTAAGAAGTCGTGGCTTAAGCATATCGATCAAACCTGTCGTGAGGATTTCGAGATAGGTTAAATCCCTGCCTGGCGCTTGCCATGAGGGCCCCTCGCAGGTACAAACAAGGATGGATGCAGCTATGAACCCCCGTCGCGTTAGCTCCATCAGATGATAATGATAAAGTAGGTATTAACTTTGGTGGTACAGCCAGTGTAGATAGGCCCTTATATAGGTTGATAGAAAAAAAAGATATTTAGTATATATATATATATATATATATATATATATATATATATATATATATATATAATATATATTATGTGTGTGTGTGTGTGTGTGTGTGTGTAATTATATGATAGATAGATAGATACATAGATATACGTATACATATGTATATATAATAGATAGATAGATAGATTCACACACAGACACAGACACACACATACGCACACACAATCACACATAAGTACACACACACACACACAAACATGCACATGCACATATATATATATATATATATATATATATATATATATAT
>NW_020868357.1:182500-185000 GCF_003789085.1 Penaeus vannamei
ACACCACCTCTTTTCTTTGCTGAATCCGCCATGGAGCTATACAGTAGCGAAGGCATGATAAAATGAGAAGGATTGAGCAGGACGTGCAAGTAAGACCAGCTTCTGATCCAAAACAGTGTGAGCCAATGCGATAAATTTGAAAATGCGCTCCGAAATCAATGCCGGAAATCTGAAGGAACCGGATTTTATATGTCAACCTGTACTAGTTAATCAAATGACAAAATGCACCCTGCTTGGAATATAAACACATTTCGCACCCACAGCACACACACACACAGACACACACACACGGACACACACACACACACACACACACACACACCACACACACACACACACACCACACACACACACATACCACTAACATACGACTATACATGTTCACCGATAAATGCTGTTCAATTCAGAAAGGAAATATATTATTTGAAAGCTTTTAAGTAAAACTTGTATTTATTACGTAATAATGACCTTTGCCTTTGTGAGGAATATATTGCGATATTGATTATGAATAATGCGCATTCATATCGCAACCTATGTGGGTGTGTAAAAGCCTTTGTAAGCAGACAGAATCGGATGCCGAATGTACATGGCCATTTAGAGCAGTTATCATTGAAACAGCACATGTTCCCCATAAAGTAAAGCACCTTTCATAACCAGCCTGAGTTACTTTGTTAAACGTTTTTGGGGAAGCGGAAAAGGTCAGTTTTTCCTATTGAATTTTCATCTCAAATTATTGCAAGTGAAGATTTAGGCAATAATGTGTCAGGATCTTATATAATTGTAAAAATGAATCAAAACAAGAAAAAGTTATGAACACACACACACACACATACAACACACAGACTTGCAACAATTTGTTCAATAACATGTTTGTCTGTTATGAGTTATAACTTTATTAATATTACTCCTCTGTCGCGTAAATGACTGCTGCATGTTATACAGGATGGATATTGACGAAAAAAGCAAACGGTCCTCTCTCTCTCTCTCTCTCTCTCTCTCTCTCTCTCTCTCTCTCTCTCTCTCTCTCTCTCTCTCTCTCTCTCTCTCCTCTTCTCTATATATATATATATATATATATATATATATATATATATATATATATATATATAGTATATATTATGTATGTGTGTGTGTGTGTGTGTGTGTGTGTTGTGTGTGTGTGTTATGTTATGTATATATATATATATATATATATATAGTATATATATATATATATATATATATATTATATATAATATATATTATATATATATTATATATATATATATTATATAATATATATATATCTCTGCTATCTCTCTCTCTCTCTCTCTCTCTCTCTCTCTCTCTCTCTCTCTCTCTCTCTCTCTCTCTCTCTCTCTCTCTCTCTCTCTCTCTCTCTCTCTCTCTCTCTCTCTCTCTCTCTCTCTCATTCTCCCTCTTCCTCTTTCCGTATTTTCTTATTTTCTTCCACCATTCTGTCCCCCCAAGTTCCCGCGTCTCAGAAGGCGAATTCGGGGCAAAGCTGATGAAATTCTTTGATCTCATAATGTCTTTTGGAGGAGAAGTAATCCCCCAAAACTTCATCTTTAATTAAATGATAATTCGGAGATTGGCTTCGAGCGACACCGGACACGACAAATCAGCTGTTCATTGGACTGACGTTGTTTTCTTGTTCCTTGTCTTCATCTTGGGTGTGTCTTATTCGTGTTGTTATCTGTTTCTTTTATGTATTTTGCTTCTTTATCACATTTGCTGCCAGTTTTGGGGGGAATAAGATACATTTTTGTGGAGATATATGCGTTTTTGAAAACAGCGGGATAGCATATTAATGAATGCCTTTTAAACATGCTAAACCATAAAAGTTACTGATTAGAACGTGGATCTGTCATCAAAATTTCTTTTGAAGTTGCAGATGTAAATATTTAGAGATCATTATTTTGTGTATTAACCGACCTCGAAAGCTAATAACCACAGCATAACCAGGACGATGGAACTACATTAACATTTAACTTATTAGCCTATTTGCGTGTGTGTATATGTATGTATATGTACGTACACAGAGGTATACAAAAAACAAAAACAAAAAACGCAATACGCACACACACGACACTCACCACACGACACACACACACACACACACACACACACACACAGTGAAAATATTCCATTCTTGCGGTTCACTTCATGCTGGAGATTCACAGTTACACCAAAGTGGGTGTAAGTTACACAGTTGTTGATATCGATGTCAACATATGTTCTGATGAATGTGCTAGAGAAGCATTATGATCTACGCATAAAATTACAATAACTCTGATGACACTGCAGCTGTTCTTGTCGAGTAATCTGGTAATCTGTACGGATCATACCTCCATCAAATGGTACTTAATATCCACATATCCACTTCGGGATATGGCTGTTCTTCTAATATATATAAACATACAAATCGGTATATATGTATATGGTATTAATATTATTATATATATATTATTATATATATTATATAATATATTTATAGTAT
>NW_020868357.1:190000-195000 GCF_003789085.1 Penaeus vannamei
GAAGATTATGGATGTTGTGAGGGAAGACATGGAGGGCGGTTGGTCAGCGAGAAATTCGCGGGGGACGAGGCGACGCAAAGACGGATGATAAGTTATGGTGACTCGGATTGTTTCCCTTTGTTTATCGTCCATTCTAACGAGGAAAAATGGCTTTCGTTTCTTCAGCTGAACTGGAACTTCCTCTAAATTTATCTTAAAGTCGGCAATGGGGAAATTATCAATTACACGTAATTTCGTCCTTCTGAAATCCACTGGCTTTTCCGCCCAGCAACTTCGTCATACCTCAGGTCCGGAGGCACGAAACAGGTGTTCCAACTTGGTCAGGGAAGTCCCGGAGGCCAGCGGAGGGAAGGAGTCGCACCCAAGGTCTAAATACTTATATAGACCTTGGTCGCACCCACGTCTCCTTTGATAGAATGCGTGTGTGTGCATGTGTGTTTGTTTGTGTGTGTGTGTGAGAGAGAGAGAGAGAATAGTAAATAGAATTTACATCAAATATGTACATGACAATACACACGCACATTTATTGTAAAGGTTTCAAAGCCATCATCTATCATAGATTCAAAATAGCGACTCATCACACACATTCACACATGACACACGTTGATCGAGTCGACATTAGTCGGCACAGTCTGGGCGAGGCTCAGCTTCGCACATCAGACTTATCCTTATAAAGGTAGTGTCGCCATTTTGGATTTATAATAGGTTTAGGTTTGCAGCCTTTACATCGCTCGAGAGAAAGGGAGAGAAAAAAGAGAAAGAAAGAGAGAGAGAGGTCGACGGTATATGTGTATTATGTATTTTTTTCTAGTTTTACAATATTTCTGTACTAACAACAAAGAAATGATTTTTTAATTTACATAAAACATCTCGGGGCGATTAACATATGCAGAAACGGTGATCACAGCTGTGCAATTGCGCTGAACAAGCGCTCCCGTACGTGCTCCAGATCAGGGCGCTCCCCGCGACTGGCACAAGCGCAAAGCTGTACCATTTCCATGACGTCGCGGGAAATGTCAGTCCTGTTGAGAAACAGTTCCTGCAGGATGACCGCGAGGCCAGGCTGGTCGCGCTTCGTGGTATATGGGTGTGTGTACGTGTGCGTATGTGTGTGCATATGTATTTGTGTGTGTGCGTGTGTGTGGTTGTGTGTGCTTTGTGTGTCCGCATGTGTGGTCGTGTGTGTGTGTTTCCGTGTCTGTTTGTCTGTGTATTAATCTTCCTATGTATTTGTCACATCATTTCTAAATGCTCATGTTATTCAGCTTAATCCGAAAAAGCAAAAAATGAAATCTACATTTTGTGTGCTGGTTGTGATAATGACCTCACTACCCCATTACCTTTGTTATATATGGTTTCCTCCGACTCAATGTATTGTGGAGAAACACCATAAAAAACGCAACTCATTATAAATATAATGTGTATAGTATTTTATGAATGGTATTATAATAGTAATATATCTTGATTTATATGTAAGAACGTCTTTTTTATATATTTTTTTCATTTTATTATTATTTATCTATTTAATTATTATTATCTTTTTATAAGTATTTTTTTTCTTTCTTTTTTTCTTTTTATTTGATCATGTACAATCTTTCCAGAGTATATTTTTCTATTTCATTTCTATCTTTGTGCAATGGATAAATTTTTTTACCATCTCCCCTGTTCCTTTTTTATTTACTTATGTACAGTTCGAAGAATCCGTTTCTTCCGTCTTATTATATTATCATCATTTTCTTAACTGTTATTCTCTTTACCTTTAAGAAGTTATGGTCGTAATCGAAACTGCTTTATCTTATCACAAAATTATTTTTCTTCTTCATATTGTTGTCTTTACATGAGCCGGGAATGAAAAGGATTTTGAAGATTATTTGTTTCTATTTATAGATCAGTCACTTCAACTTATGAACTACGTAATTATATGTTTATCACCAACCTTTTTGTAAATTGATTTCTAACTTGAAAGCGCACAGGCATTTACCATATAATCCGCTTATAAAGCATCTTTTTACATTCGTTTTTGATATATTCCTTGCTTGCATATTAATCAGTGAATAATTTCTTACCTGTATAATGCTCTTACTAGTGTTGCCGACTGCATTTTAAATGTATTTTTAGACTGAACATACATTCTATCCGTCACTTAATTCTGTTACATTATTTTTCCTACATAATTTGTCATGTATCATGTCATGTCATGTATCATGTCATATCATGTCATGTCATGTATCATTTTAAGTCATGTATCATGTCATGTTATATATCATGTCATGCCATGTATCATGTCATGCCATGTATCATGTCATGTATCATGTCATGTATCATGTCATGTATCATGCCATGTATCATGTCATGTATCATAACATGTATGTCATGTCATGTGTCATGTCATGTGTCATATCATGTCATGTATCATGTCATGTCATGTATCATGTCATGTCATGTCATGTCATGTCATGTATCATGTCATGTCATGTATCATGTCATGTCATGTATCATGTCATGTCATGTATCATGTCATGTCATGTATGTCATGTCATGTCATGTCATGTCATGTATCATGTCATGTCATGTATCATGTCATGTCATGTATCATGTCATGTCATGTACCATGTCATGTCATGTAATGTCATGTATCATGTCATGTCATGTCATGCCATGTATCATGTCATGTCATGCCATGTATCATGTCATGTCATGTCATGCATCATGTCATGTATCATGTCATGTCATGCCATGCATCATGTCATGTCATGTCATGTCACATGCATCATGTCATGTCATGTCATGTATCATGTCATGTCATGTATCATGTCATGTCATGTATCATGTCATGTCATGTATCATGCTTAATAATTTCTGGACTTTTACTTTATATGTATTTAATTTTCTGGAGAATTAAATATCGAAATCGTCAAAAGAGTTTTGTGAAGTTTGTTTTTTTATGTATCATATATCAATTATTAAACACCTTTATAGAATTAACATTATCATCATTATCATTATCGTTATCATTGTTATTATCATTACCATTATTACTATTGTTATTATTTTTATTATTATTACTATAATGATAATTATTATTATTATTATTATTATTATTATTATTATTATTATTATTATTATTATTATTATCATTATTATTATTATTATCATTGTCACTATTGCTATTTTTATCATCGTAATTATCATGATTATTATCACCATTATCATTCCTATCATTTTCGTCAATATCATTATCATCGTTATCATAATCGCTATTGTTTCACTTTTTTATTATTATCATTGCCATTTTATTATTATCATAAGCATTATTGCTATCATGTTTATTATCATTATTATCGTTATCTCTATCTTCATCATTATTAATATTATCACTATCATTGTTATCAATATCTTCACTCTTACTCTTAGAATTGTTTTTACTGTTACTATGGTTATTATCATTATTTCTCTTGTTATTACTATGATTGATGGTATTACTATTATCACTTTTATTATCATCCCTAGTAACGTCATTATTGTTATTAGTGTCATAATCATTATCATCACTATCTTTATCATTATCACTATCATCATTATGAATATCATTATTGTTATTATTACTACTATTATTATCCTTATCTTTATTATTATGAGAAATGAGAATAAGTAGTTCAGAAAGTCGATGCAACTTAATTCATCATCATCATCATATGAATTATGTTCGGGTAGGTCTGATTAAGCTACTTGATGCGATTATGATTTCTTTATTTTTTATTTTATTTCTTTCTTTATTTATTTTTTACTCTTCAGTACGCGTTACATAGAATTTTGTTCATTATTCATTAACATCAAGAAACAATCAATGCATAAATTATGATAGGAACCCTCAGATGAAAATAATCTCTATTGTATTCCTCTTAATGAATACGTTTAAAGTTACTGACTTTGAAATCTCCGCCGCTTTACAGAGTGTGTAGCCATTAAGGAACTCTTTCAGCGCCGTGACACACCGAGTAAAAAACACTACATCTTACGCGAAGGTCAGACGGATGGCGCGTATGTTGACAGCATGGCAGCACATGCGAGTAGCGGTCAGTGGCGGTCTGAGCTCACCCGCGAAGGCATTTAAAAGATATTGCAGTGAGATCCTCCATTAGTTCGGTCCATTTAGCGCGAGAGAGACGCTTGGATGGCTTCACTCGGCACTGTCAGTGTTGGTGTTATGATTAGTTTAGTTAGTGTTATTTTTACAATCGTTTTAATTATTTGCATTATTAGCGTTTTTTGATACTTTGTAATTATTTTTTTATTTATTATTATTTTTGTTGTTGTTGTTATCTTTACCATCTCCCTCAACATCATCTTTTTCTTCTTTTTCTTCATCATCAACACCATCATCATGATCAATAATCTCATTATTATCGTCAATCATTTTTAATATAGTTGAAATATCCTCATTCATTATCAGTCTAGCACTCCACACACAAACATAGATAGACATTTTCTTACGATCTCAGTAATTGGATAAAGTTAGTCTCCTTATCTCCCAATTCACAATCCGCAGCACTGAATGACGTGTCCGCGGCCGCAACTCTCCTCCTGCCGTTGGCCGAATCAACAGATGCAATAAGAGTGGGAGTGAGAGTGAGAGTGGAAGTGGGAGTGGGAGTGAGAGGGCGGCGATGGAGGTGCCTGGCGGATATTGCGGTTCCGTGGCAGAGCTGGTGGCAGTGACCGCTTGTGGGCAGAAGCTCTCCCGTTTCCTCCGGTCTCCAGTGGTCTATTTTTACAGCATTATTTCCAGATTTCCAGAAGGTGTGTCTCTTCCTTTATTATTTATTTGGCGTTAGATAATTGAAGTTGAATATATACCCAGCATGTGAGTTTGATTTGGGCATATTCTTGGTAAAGCAATGGAGGGTAAGACTACTTTGTCTGGTCCTTTCTCTTCTCAACTCCTATCTATATTCATGTCGCATTTCCCAGAATGTCTTTCCTCTCTCTCTCTCTCTCTC
>NW_020868357.1:212500-217500 GCF_003789085.1 Penaeus vannamei
AATACGTAACTTATTAATGAACAACGTATTAAGAATAATTTTCACTGTCCGGCAAAGATTCACCTACAGCCACACGGAGTATAACGTTTTTCGAGAGCTATATAAATCACCCTGTCAATTAATAATATATCTAACTGGAAGTTTTACTAGGTTTTAAGCGAATGAAGAATCTACATCATTACTCATTTTTATTACATATATCTTGCATCATTGCCTGCACTGTGAAGATGGACATAATACTCATGTGAACTGATAACACTAATTTTGAATGGTGGAGTGATGGAAATAACTTGCATGGTACAAAAAGAAAAAAAAAAGAGCTAACGTATATTTACAGGTTTCATTGTCGTTGGAATCCTCGTAGCTGCAGTTCCTTGGCGAGAAATATACATAAGAGAGAGAGAGAGAGAGAGAGAGAGAGAGAGAGAGAGAGAGAGAGAGAGAGAGAGAGAGAGAGAGAGAGAGAGAGAGAGAGAGAGAGAGGAGAGGAGCTGACTGACCATCCATAGCAGGTCCCGCAACAGTACAAGGGTATAAAAGCCTTCTGAGATTTGGCCAGCTCTCTCTTTCCTTTTTCGTGAGCTCTCCTTCCCAATGCCGCGGTCTAAGTTGATTTCTTTTTCTTTAAAATGTAGAAAGATGAACTTTAACTTTACTACACGATAGCTTTGAACTTTATCCATAAAATTACATTGGGACTTTAGCACATGATTACAAACTAGAAGACGTGGGATGAAGAGATCTCTGCCATTCACTTCTCATCTAAACGAGACATGCTTACGCCACTCGACCAACCCTCATTCAGGTATATTTCATCTTACCTTTGAATCTTTATACTTAGTCATACAATACAATATACTTACGTTATACTTTATTCATATACCTTCACATGTCTAACATCTATATGGGTGGCGATAACATACAATCGACTGATGACTGACATACACCCATAAGTTATGTATTCCTATTAAACGGGAAAACGATTGGATATTACGCATAGACGGCGTACAGACAGGAGACAGTTATCATCCTCATAATTTTTGTTGTGCACAGTTGTTGTTCCCGAAGTTATACCCTGGGTGTGTTCTCTTGTACAGCAGCTCGTTCATTTTCTTTGTTATCGCTCCCAGTCCTGTGCACGACCTTCGTGTCATTTTCATTTGTCATTTTCAATCGTTGAACCCAAATACATAGAGAAATTAATGATTGGAAAGTTTGTTTATTAGTGTTTTACGCTACATTGGGTTATTTTTATTTGTATAACACATGTGGCTTGTGTGTGTGTGTGTGTGTGTGTGTGTGTGTGTGTGTGTGTGTGTGTGTGTGTGTGTGTGTGTGTGTGTGTGTTGTGTGTGTGTGTGTGTGTGTGCGTGTGCTAATCAGATAAATTATGCTTTCACCCAAAACTGAAATATCGCCTGTCCAATTTCCAAACCAAGGAACAAAGCGCGGGTATTATTCAAACACATTTTGCTCTGAATTCTTTGTAAAACGAGAGAGCTTAATACATCATGCATTCAAATGCCTACCGAGGGACCTTCTGGTCTCCTCTTGATAAAATACGAAAAAAAAACGAGAAAGACGGCAGTAAATCAAGAAAATCCTGCCAAGTCTTCTTTCTCTTCTTCTATTTTTCACAAGGACGAGGAGCTGAATCCCTAAGTTTCTTGTGACTTACCAAGTACATGCCATTCATCCTGTTAGCGGGATCCCCAGAAAGAAATAATCTGTAGCGCAATGTGACTGGATTCCCTCGGACAGCGCACTGAGACTTAGACAGGTACTGAGGAAAGACAGTGCTTTGTGCAATCGCCTTTTCGATTTACGTCCGTACCCTTCTTTCTCCATATGTGCCATTTGCCAGTTGCAAGACTATTCGAAGAAATGACGTGCGACCCGTTGACGTCAAGGCATAATGCAATTGGACAAATGATTTAATGGCACGGACTTGATTCCCCATTATCCTTTCCTTTCCTCGTTATTTTCTCACTATTTTCTCTTTCTCTCTCTTCTCTCGTTACGTATATTTATATACATATGTATGTGTCTGTATACACACACACGCACACACAGACACACGTGTGTGTGTGTGTGTGTGTGTGTGTGTGTGTGTGTGTGTGTGTGTGTGTGTGTGTGTGTGTGTGTGTGTGTGTGTGTGTGTGTGTGTGTGTGTGTGCATATACATACATATATATGTGCATGTGTGTATATACATACATATATGTATACATACACACACGCGCATATATATATATATATATATATATATATATATATATATATATATATATACATATATATATATATATATATATATATATATATATATATATATATATATATAATATATATATATATATATATATATATATATATATATATATATATATTATATATATATATATATATATATATATATATATATATATATATATGATATATATATATATATATATATATATGTATATATATATATATATATATATATATATATATATATATATATATATATATATATATATATATATATATATATATATATATATATATATATATATATATATATATATATATATATGTGTGTTGTGTGTGTGTGTGTGTGTGTGTGTGTGTGTGTGTGTGTGTATGCATAGATACATATATACATACAAATATATATACATACACACATACACATATACATATGCATATATATTTGCATAGAGTGGCATAGCTCAGTGGTTGAGCGCTGTCTTTGCAATTGCATGGTCCTGGGTCCGCGCCCGGCTGCCCCTCTCAGTCTACTCATCTACGACTGAGCGCTGGTATGCTGACGTCAGCATACTGGGGTCAAAGTCGGGCGGAAAGGAACTGGCCACCCCACCGCATCATCCCGCGGCTTAGTAAGCATGTTTCTCTACAAAACATGTCCCTTACGTCCAGATGGATATGGGACCAAGTTTGACTTTGATATAGATGCATATATATATGTGCGTGTGTGTGAGTGTGTTGATTTATTTATAGATTATAAAAATGCAGTAAAATAATTGTTTTAAAGACAAATAATGCCAACATTTAATGTGGCATCAGATGTAAGCCATTAAGCATTCATTTACCATAATGCCCGGCAGCGCCTAAGATCCGCCCACGAAACGAAATAACTGCAAGTTCATGACACTGCAGGTAAGGCCTATTGTATACTAGTAATGGAATGCAAGTTGTGCATAATGTATTGACAGCGAGACAAAGAGAATGACGTATGACGTAGCATGAGCGGTGAGGACGAGTATCGTGTTGAATTCCAGATATATCAAAACCCCAATTATTGAATTCCATGTAAATCATCAATGTACTATTCATAAAATTCCAGGTAGGTATCATATCAAAACTCTTGTAATCGAATTCCAGGTATCAAACCAATGCACCAAGTAATGAATTCCAGGTATCACATCAAAACACCAATGTACGAATCATATCACAGGCCAATCATTCAATTTTAGGTTAGTGCTAAAGCCTACGGCTAAAATTTATGAGCTTTAAATCCATGAGCTTTAAAAAAAGAAAGAAAGACAAAAATACAAGACCGTATTTCGGGTCTTCATTGAAAGAAAAAGGGCTTAAAGTTTAAATCTTAAAAAAAGAAAAGCATAAATAAATTTTAAAAAAAGTAAAATAGGTCATTGAGAAGGAAATGCTAAACCACAATTTGTTACGGACAATTAATAAAAAGAACAAAAAAGTGATATATAACAACTATTCACACTGTAACATCCGTACATGGATTAAAACTTGAAATAAAGTACTCTACACAAGATAAATATAAGATTACCAACCCCGGTTACAAACTCATTACATTGCCATTAATAAATAGTTCTCACGACCATACTTGAATGTGCTGCAAAATCGTATATCCATGAATCGATTGATATAAATGGAAATCATAAGAGAAAAGACACAATATGTGGCGTCTCAGACCTTTTGACTGCTGAAGCTACTGACTTCCGAAGTTTGAAAGTTTTTTAATCGTGCTACTGTACTCCAAGCATATAAGCCTAGAGGTTTTGATGTTTTTCAGTAATTTGTGTTGTAAATAAAGAAATCATTATGGCTCGGTCGATTTATGTAGATAGAAAGATATTAAAATTATCCTAAACAAACATAAATAAATCCTCAAGCCCCCCCCCCCAAAAAAAAAAATGATTACACAAAAATGGCATGGCAAATATTTGATTTATTATGGCTTCGGCCCCTTATGGACGTCTGGCATCCGAAGAGCAGGTGTCGACCCCGCCTTCATATGGCCAACTTCTGACAGACGCACTGAAGGTACAAGCGTCACGATATTGCAGATATTACTGAGATTCCCTCCCTGACGCCACGTAATAAAGAGGTTGGTTTTAGAGCAGCGTTGGTTTACACTTTTGAAAGACATATTCTCGCACTACGGTCGGCGCAGGCTCTGATGGGGCATGGCAAACTTTCGAATGAGAAAATGTGAGTTTTATGTGCGAGGGGGGATGAGAAATTATAAAATCTGGGCGACTTGACACCCTGCAGCTAGGTCCATTACAAAAAGAAAGAAAGAGAAAAAGCCTCAGTCTCATGAGGGTGTTGGGCATGCATTTTGTTTGTATCGGTGCTGAATAGCAGAATATCAGATAATTACCGTAATCTTACATTATATTAAGGACACATATAAACGTCGATACATTGTTTCATGTTATTACAATTTTCTAGTGTTGCAGAATATTATGCGCTCTTATTGTTTACATTTTCTCACTCAACTGAATTTCACATTTCATTAAAATTCACTGACGAACCCCTGGTGGGACTCGAACCCACAATCCTTGGCTTAGGAGGCCAATGCCTTATCCATTGGGCCACAGGGGCTGATGGTATCCAATGTAGGATTAAGAGAAATTTATTTCTTGTCTCTGATATACAGTATTACAACTACGCATACATATGTTTTGCTTAAAACGAAAAATTGCACAGACTCTCTCTCTCTCTCTCTCTCTCTC
>NW_020868357.1:232500-235000 GCF_003789085.1 Penaeus vannamei
GTCGAAGGTATACGTGAGGGAGGGGGTTCTGTCCTGACTTGGAAGCCGTGGGGAATACAAGCAAGAAACAAAGCAACAAGGAAGAACCAAAGCAACAAGAAACAAAACAAGCAAGAACCAAAACAACAAGCAAGAAACAAAACAAGTAAGAACCAAAGCAACAAGCAAGAAACAAAACAAGCAAGAACCAAAGCAACAAGCAAGAACCAAAGCAACAAGCAAGAACCAAAGCAAGCAAAGACCAAAGCAACAAGCAAGAAACAAAACAAGCAAGAGCCAAAGCAACAAGCAAGAAACAAAACAAGCAAGGACCAAAGCAACAAGCAAGAAACAAAGCAAGCAAACCAAAGCAACAAGAAACAAACAAGCAAGAACCAAAGCAACAAGCAAGAACCAAAGCAACAAGCAAGAACCAAAGCAACAAGCAAGAAACAAAACAAGCAACGAGCAAGAACCAAATCAACAAGCAAGATCCGCGAAACCTAAATTTATTGCAGAGAATTTCGATATCACAAATAAAGGAAACGGAGTGCAACACTAACGAGGCAAGAGGTTATTACAATAAACATTGAAAAACGCTATTATGTTTACAAAAGCGAAACGTTAAGTAGACCAAAAGAATGTGCTGCTTCATTCAGTCCTACCCGGGCTGAGGAAAAGTTAGTGTTTCAGATAAAATTTAAATTTAAAAGATGTCTGAGATAAGTTCGTTAAAGCTGAAGTAAAAGAAACACAAGGAAAAGAAGTTCAAAGAGCGATAGCAGAATTTAAATGAAAGTGAGAAAACTTGAAAAATACAAGAAAGAGAAAAGAGGCACCGGTAAAAAAGACAGTGACGAAACAAAACCGGGAGAAAAATGAGAGAGGGACAAAAGTAGTATAATAATCTGGAGGAAAATGAAAGCAAAGATCATTCTGAAAGCAGGTAGGTTAGAGCAGACGAACAAAGGAGGAAAAGGCAGAATAAAATACACTAACAGAGCATGACGAAGAACACCATGATGGAAATAACGATTAAGGAGAGGAGAGGAGAGGGGGGGGAGGTGTCAACACGGCTCCAACAAATATCCAAAGGAACGAAGCGACAGACGGAAAGGACGAAAAGAAAATACACACCGACTACACGAAGCACGAATGGAAATGCCGAAAGGGTCGAGAGAAAGTCGAATCTCGTTCATAACTTACCGACGAGATAGTGAGGACGGCGAACACACTGGACAGGCAGAGAATGCGTGGGCTAAAAGGGAGCAAACACAAGGGGAACATAATCGCGTGGAAATTACTGGGGATGGAAGGGGGACCCGATGGAGCATGTAATGAAAGTGCATCAAAGACTTGTGGACGTAGGCTGGGGAAGGATTTATGAGAGTAAAAGTAAAGTAGCTGCGGCGAGGACGAATAACTAAAAATATATATATATAAATAAAAAAGAATAAATAAAAGTAGAGTGAAAGACAAAAGTTAATATCCTTTTTTTGCATAGAAAAAAATTGACGAAGTGGATAAAACAGTCTAATGTTTGCAAAACAAGGAGGTCACCGAACATGAAATGAAAATCGTGAAAGAGGTGTCCGAAAAGCGAGGATTTTTGGTGAAAGGAAGTGACGGTCATGGGAAAATGATGTTTAGAAATGTGGTGTCGGCGTTGAAAGTGCTCTCCTGATGTACACTGGCAGAAAAACCGGTTAACCGTTACGTTTTAGAATGCCAGGAGAAAGCCAGAGAGATAATAGGGAGGAGAGGACAGAGACAGAAGACAGACAGAGAAGAAATAAAAAAAAGAGACACAAAAAAGACAATAGAGAGGAGTAGGGCAGGAGTAGAGAGAGGAGAGAAAGACACAAAGAAAGAGGAAAAGAGAAAAAAGGAAAGGCCGCAAGATTTGAGAGAGAGAAAAGACTCAACACCGAACAGAAATGGATTTCCTTTTTTATTTATACTGTGTCCTTTGTCTTCCTCCACCTTTACTTTGGACTTCTCTTCCTTTAGGAAGAGAGAGTAGTGAGAGAGAGAGAGAGAGAGAGAGAGAGAGAGAGAGAGAGAGAGAGAGAGAGAGAGAGAGAGAGAGAGAGAGAGTGAGTGTGTGTGTGTGTGTGTGTGTGTGTGTGCTGTGTGTGTGTTGTGTGTGTGTGTGTGTGTGTGTGTGTGTGTGTGTGTGTGTGTGTGTGTGTGTGTCTCTCCGTTTGGATGTGTGTATAATGACGTTTCGTATTCACAAACAGCGTAACTTAATTACAGACATGCACACAACCAAAAACACGTACTAAAATCTTCTTGCTGTTCCCATGCAAACAGTTTCTCTCATTTTGTTTCAGAAAGGCAGTAATGTTCCTTGATATATGAGACAGCAATACGGCATTTTAATTCAAGACCCCAAGAAGTGACATTTATTGCCAAACTTGTGATGTTTAATTTCATTTCACGTTTTGTGGTCACAATGCATTTTGTTTTGTAAAGTCGATGACTTACCAATATTTAGTGGTTACGGGAGGGAAGGTAA
>NW_020868357.1:240000-242500 GCF_003789085.1 Penaeus vannamei
CATGGCATCAATGTTAAGCTCACTAGACTGTTTTACTTGGCTTTTATATGTTCAGTTGTAGACTACCATGCACTGCACTTATTGCAGTATAAGGACTCAGAAATAAATAGTTTGGAGAGAGTACAAAATGAAGCTATGAGGATTATCCTCGGCGCCCCGAGAACAGCAAGGATAGTGAACATGAGATCAGAACTAAACTTACCATCCATTTTTGAAAGAATAATATATATTTGCACTTTGTTTGGGGTCAGAGCTCTGAGGGAACCTTTGTATCTCACATATTTCCAAAAACAGCTGCAACATAAAATCACGCAAGCAGACGAGGCTAATCAGACACACGAGCGCTCTCTGGTACACAAAATTTGCATGAACATTACCAAGCTTAACGTCTCAAAGTACCTACATCCATTCCCCATGTGAATGTGCACTTTATATGTCTGCAAAAAAAAAAAAAAAAAAAAAAAAAAAAAAGGTGTGGTGTTGAAACAAATTGCTTTGGCGACGGTAAAGGTACACGATGTGTACGAGTGTTACGCTGACGGATCCGTACATTCTGGATACAAAGCAGGTTGTGCTTGCGCTGTATACAAAATTGGTTTACTGCAACATCAAGTTAATATGAGAGTACAAAATTGGGCCAACACTACTCAAACGGAGTTGGCAGGTGTACTCCATGCAAGAGAATACTTAATGTCTCGGGGCTCTGGAGTAGTTTTTTGTGATTCTCAAAGCGCTCTTCGGACACTTCAAAACAGATGGTGATGAGGAAATTGTGATTTGCATTAAGCGTACCGTAACTTATGCAAGAGAGCATAAGTTACCCTCCTATGGGAGGCACCGAAGTAAGACCAGACAATGCGACGTGGTTATTGCCAGAATATGTTTAGATTATAAACTGTACTGGCAACTGCAAGGTGCAAGAACTGCAGATGAATCTAAATGTAGACTGTAATGAGTGCCATGTGATACAGCCTTTCAGACCACCAAACATGAGGTATAAAGAATTATGTAATTATTTTATTGCAACTAATACATGGGAAGATATACTCATGCTATATCCTAATTTTACTATGTAAAACTGTCATAATCATAGAGCACACCACGGAACACACAAAGGCAAAGGTAGATGCATGCTGTATGACTCTAAGATTTTACCATGTATAATTACTGTAATCACAGAATACTTGCTTAACTTAACTTCGGTTATAGACCGTAATAATGTTATAGCCTAGATTTCCAATGTAATACTATTATATAATGCTTTGGCCATGCATCAAATGTACCACAGCATGTCCACGCCTGTGCAGCTAGCCAGAGTGGTAAATAAAGGACTAAACTAAAAAGACTCCCGTGAAAAGACGAAATACTAGTAGAGGGCGGTGTATAAATATGTATATAAGGTATATAAGCACATATTGATCATTTTCGCGCACCCCATGACCTTTGGTTTATTTACTTTGTTACTTCCGTTTGTTTCTTGTTGATTGTTATTATTTTTGTTTGTGTTTTCAGATATTTCTAAAAGTTATGAACACATTTTAAGAAGATTTTAACCTAACTTAGACGTCGATTGCACTTTGTGGTGATGCGGACCATGGTTCGGATCCAGAATTGTTTTTCTCTAAGTTTCCAAGTTATGAACAGACAATTAATAAATTAATATTTCATAAAAGTTTGGTGGTGATCCGGATCATTTGGCAATCCTAACCCCCATTTGGGGGGGGGGTTTGCAATTTCGAAATGTTTTGCTCTTAGATCAAACTATGTATGATGAAAACAAATAAAATAAATTAAACCATATGAATGGCATATCATGTTCATTTATTGTATGAAAATTTTCTTTGTTATCGTTTTTTGAATGCTTGTCATATATATATTTTTTTTATTATTCCGAAAAAAATGAAGGTTGATCTCATCTTATGTGAAATTGAATAAGCTTTCAGAAAATAATCTCATATTTTTATTACCTCTAATCATTACGCCACAATTGCCGATTTTCTAAGGTAATGCGAGACAAATGGTATTTCGGTTGACATCGAAAATAGCTGCTACCACCTAAAAAATAACGGTCAGGCCTTGAAATTTTCAGGGGAGAATTGGAGGGCCTGGAACTCCTTGGAAATGCATTTAACTCAATTTGGGCAAGATGGGCGAAAATCGTTGAAAAAAGACCAGACTTTCCCCTCCAGTGAGTAAGTCGCAGACGAAAAGGTAAGAAAAAGGTGAGTATGGAATATGAGGTGAGTTGTGTATCAATAGTGTTACGTATAGTCGAAACAGTGTCATGTAGATGGAAAAAGTAAGTTAAAGGGGTATAAAGACAGGTTTATTTTATCAAAGACACACATACCGGAGTCCGTAGATTTTCTATGCGTCTTCGGAACGGCAAGGGAACAATGTAATAATTATTATTATTGTTGTCATTATCATAATTATCATTGCCATTATCATTATTATTTTTATCATAGTTAGGATTATTGTTATTATTATCATTATTATC
>NW_020868357.1:252500-262500 GCF_003789085.1 Penaeus vannamei
TTTTTTCAATGCAAATTATTGCATGCATGACAATACATTAAAGTAAGAAAAACAAGAATTGTAAATAGGATTGGACGGCCTATCCTTTAACGTTTTTTGTAAGGTCATGAGTCTGTATCCAGTCGCAGTGAGGAGTCAAAACTCAGATGTCTCTGATAGTGTAAATATAGAAGGAAATCCTGCGCTGTAAGTTAAACAAACGGGCGTTGAGAGGGTATTGTAAGATGAAAAAAAAGACTAAGTAAAAAAAAAATAGTGAGATAATCTGGCAAGAATTCAAATATGCCAGTTGAAAATACCTGCCCAGCTTCAATAGAATTGATTAGTCTATCATTCAAGCTAAGGCATTCGACCTGTACTCGACAACCTCTGCCTTTCACCTTTGTTCAAATATTTCCTATACTCGTTCGTCTCTACCTTTCCTATTAGTGTGTTTAATAATTTTCTTGGTTAATATTTCCTCTACATCTAAGATACACTTATAAAGTATTTATTACAAGTAAATTAATATCACGAAATAAAAAGATGAGAGAGAGAGAGAGAGAGATTGCATATAAGATTCTCGCCTTCCCTTTTTCATATAAAAATCATACAAGAGATGAGCTGTACGAGAAATATAAGTTGTAAAGATTTGAAATATACACACATTATTAAATCACTCGAGACACGCTACAAGATCTCAGTGTTACTAAATGACTTTCCATATCATCGGAACAGTAAATATTGTATCATATAAGTTCAACGTGTATAGATATATGAACATGTTTTTTCCGTTTTGCAATATATTAATATGTGTGTGTGTCATTTTTTTTTTTTTTTTTTTTTTTTTTTTTTTTTTTTTTTTTTTTTTTTTTACAGGGAGTGGCATGGAAAGTAGAAGACAAAACTTCCCGAGCTGACTTCCTGGACATACTTACCGTCTCCAGGAATTCAATCTTGGATCTGTCTCCTCAGGGTGACTCCGAGAGTTTTAGCGTCGGATCCGCTGAGCAAAGGCGGCCGATTCCGAGAAGCGATTTAATTGTTTTGGCAGAGATTTAAGGATGCGCTTGGTAGTTTAATAAGGATCGAAAGGCTGTTTATGACGAGGTGTGTGATGTGCCGCTGACAGGATTTACTTTCCTAGAATATTTTCTAATTTCGTTATTAACACCGTTTTACGTCGTAGATGCCTATAAAAGAAATACATATTTTATAAATGGTAGATATTTCGGTATTAAAAATTAACTTGGCAGATTCATAACTATGGAGATTCTCTTTTGTTTTTCGGTCATGCATTAACATTTTGAATTGTGAATTTACATTCAGGTCATTGAACTTCACATCCCTTTTAGTTATCTGCATCATTAATGTTTTACAGATAATCTAATGTTGCTTCAAAATCCAATTACGTAATTGTTATTGATTTTCTTTTTATAGCAAATGTGATCGCATGCACTTGCAATAAATGAATATGTTTCCACGAACTGATAAGTGCGAAGTCACACACACAAAAATTAATTGTAGTTCGTAATGTGTTTGTTAACCGGACAATAACACAATGGAGATATATAGTGTCCAGAGTTGCAATAACGTCTGTTGTGCAGACAATACATACCAGTCAGCATCAGGTTTATGAAAATCTGTTTTAGTTTAGTGAATACCTTGTCTGTTGGTCTGACAATTTTATGTGCAGATACAGATGTTTACTGGTGATGCACGTGCATATATATAGAATCTTTTTCTTAAAGTTTGGGGGAAAATAAATTCTACAGAGAGTTAGACAGAATGAGTGAGAGTGAAGAGTAAAAGAGAGGTAAAGGGAGAATGATTGTTTTTTGAATAGGTGTCAATTTCACACTGTTAATCTGAGGACGTGTGTTTCTATCATTGAAGCTATTGTTACCTCTGCCAAGGAGGATGTGTTTTTGCTACTGTTGGTTAGTTTGCCGGTTGGTTAGCAGGATAACTCAAAATGTTTTGAATACATTTTTTCTTTCTTTTTTTACCGGAGGTTCTCCTCGGCCTAACTTTGTTTTTTTGCCGGTCCGGCAATACTTCCGGTAAAATAAGAAAGAAATACTTTAAATGATGTCACAGTTACCCCTTTTGGCAAGGCAATGATTATGATGATAGTTAGGTAATGATAAGCATAATAGTTACCCTATTATCTTGGGTAGCTAATACAATTATCATTTGTCTTACCTTTATTGCGTCCAAAGAAAAGAGGTGGCTTTAATGTAATTCTTTAAGTATTAATCTTTCTATTGCATGTGACCCTCCCGCTTTGGCGGAGGTATGCGCTCTCTCAGGTAATATTGCTCTTCATTTGATTATTAGTCATTCAATCACTGCTTTTTTCTTCTTTCTTTCTTTCTTTTTATGTAGATTAAGTATGAATATATGCTTAGATGTTTCAGTATACATTACGTATATCAATGTGTGTGTGTGTGTGTGTGTGTGTGTGTGTGTGTGTGTGTGTGTGTGTGTGTGTGTTTGGGCGCGCGCGCACACGATATATATAATATATATATATATATATATATATATATATATATATATATATATATAGTGTGTGTGTGTGTGTGTGTGTGTGTGTGTGTATGGATCTGTGTGTGCGTGTGTAAATATATATATATATATATATATATATATATAATATATATAATATATATATATATATGTGTGTGTGGTGTGTGTGTATGTGGTGTGTGTGTGTGTGGTGGTGTGTGTGTGTGTGTGGTAATGGAATCTGTGTGTGCGTGTGTATATACATATATATTATACTATATAGTCATATATTGTATTTATGGATATATATATAAGTATTAAGCGCTAGTATGTTTGGTGGTGTGGGTGGTACTATAATATATAATACTTATATATATATAATATTAGTTATAAGTAATAATATATAATAAGCGGTTCGTAGATGGCTATTTGGATAGTGAGACATATGAATTATTAGATATATACTGTATAGTAGATATTGTTATGTATAGGTTATATGTATACGTATACGTGAATGTGTTAGTATATATATATATATATAAATGTATATAGTATGTAGTATTATATAGGGTTAATTAGGATGTATATTATATAGTATCATGTTAATGAGACGGAGAGAGGGGAGGGCGAGGAGGAGAGAGAGAGAGGGGGGAGGGGTCGGTAGAAAAGAGAGGAGAGAGAGCCGGGGGAGGAGGAGAAGGGAGGAGAGAGAGAGAGAGAAGAGAAGAAAGGAAAGGGAGAGGAGAAGAGGAGAGAGGAGAGAGATAATAATTGGCGCATTTAAACAAAAAATGCAAACTAGTTAAATATGTAAAATATCTCTTTAAGGATTTAACCAAAGGGGGGAGCCATACTCATAATGCAAAATCAGTCTTGTGGGAACAAAAGAAAAAACAAACGAAAGACAGAATTCTTTGTTGGCCATCTGCCGGCAAACTGTATTCATTCCATTATTATCTAATTCTGTGCTGGTGGCACCCATAGCACAGCAATATATATATTATATATATATATATATATATTGGTAGAAAAAAAAACACATGCAGCAATCTAGATTTATTAAAGAAAGTTTGGGAATCGCCCTCGATACATCGAAGATGGAATCGACGGACGGATTCGAACTGTTGTCCTCACTTCTTCAGTAAATCTAGTTTGTGCATTGTGGGGCTTTTCTACCATTAGTATCAACACAGTAGCTGTTTTTCCATTCATATATTTTTAAATATATATCTAAATATATAAATATTATATATTATCCGCACCCACTCCACTAGATTGTGTGTGTGTGTGTGTGTGTGTGTGTGGTGTGTGCTGTGTGTGTGTGTGTGTGTGTGTGGTGTGTGTGTATGTATATATACTATATATATATATATATGTATAATAAATAGTATATAGTCTATGATATATATCTAGAATCGAGAGAGAGAGAGAGCAGAGAGAGAAGAGAGAGAAGAGAAGACGAGAGAGAGAGAGACAGAGGGAGGTGAGAGAGACAGAGAGATGATGTGTATATATATAATATTATATATATATATGTAATAGTATATATAGTATATATATATTATTATAATATATATATAATAACTACATATACCTGTACATATATTGTAACACACACACACACCACTAGCACACACACACATTTCTCACACACATACGCACGTATATTATAAGTAATAATATATAATATAATATATATATATATAATATATATATTTATATATATATATTATATATATATAATTATGTTATTTTAAATTATATATATTATATATAATTTACTTATATAATAATTAATATTAAATATGCATTTCATATTTTATATTATCATACACCATATCATGCATACAACCATCTATATATATACTATCTATCATATTATTACTTTCTATTTCTCATCTATATTATACTATATCTAATTTATGTTCTTATATATATATAATTAATTATATTTCTATATAATTAATATATATCTATGCATTATACAATCTATCTATCTCATCTATATCTTATCTATCTAAATATTAGTATATATACATATTATTATTTATAATAGGCCGTATATATGATATATATTAAATTTTATTAGTATCGTAATATAGTAAGGGTAATAAGGGAGTGGGAAAGTAAGCAAGATAGATATTAGAAAGGGTAAGGAGGAGGCAAGATATATAATAAGTGTAATATCGGTAATAGAGTCTACCAGGGTAGTAGCTAGGTAGAGTAGAAGTAAGAGAGAATAATAGTGAAGATGTAACGATACTATGTAGGAGTGAAGGTAAGTGGTGTAGTGGGATGTGCGTGTAGTGGTTAGTGTGGGGTGGGTGTGTGGGTTGTGATTGTGTTAGTTGGTGTGAGTATGTTATGTGGTGTAGTATGTGTCGGGGTGTAGTGTGTGTGATGTGTGTAAGATAGCTGTGTGTGTCTCGTCGATGTGTGTGTGTGTGTAGATGTTGATGTTGTGTGTGTGGAGTGTGTGTTGAATGTGGGTGTGAGGGTGATGCAGTGTGAGTCGCTGTAGTGTGCAGTTGTGATGCTGAGTGAGTCGCTGAAGTTGTAGCTGTGTTGTCGATGAGTGACGCTGATTACTGTGTGTGGTTGCTTACCTATATGTATGCAGTTTTGTTAGTAGAGATATTTAACGTACTCACATTAACTAATACTAATTGTTATTCGCACATGCAGACGAATAGTAAGATGAGCACCATTATATTTTTGGAGGTGGTGTGGAGTAGTAAACGAATAATCCGGAGTAACTCACCAACGAGGCAGATAATTAATATTGTTAGACTCGTATCGGAAGTTTGCTATAAGAATTAACATTGATGTCTATCCGCGAGGACTAAATGATACCATTTAGTGGCACGGGAATGAACACATAGCATTTAATTTAATTCTAAAATTACGGTGTATAATGTATGTTAGATTTAAGGTTGAAGTGAATTACTGTGGTCAGAAATTATATTTTAATATCTATCTATTCCTATCATATTCTATCCTTTATCTATATACCTTAATTTGAATTTTACGATATTATGGATATTAATAATTCTATTAGTTAATTATTACCATATCTCAGTCCTTTCCTTATTATTATGTTACAGTCAACTTCAACTATTATAATCAACTCACATAAACGGACACAGACACTACCGTCATGAATTGGTATTACCACATAATTATCCGTGCATCACTAATTCTAAATCGTATGTATAGGCGGTATCGTAGACAGTTGTTATATATGTATATATTATAATTTATGGGGCATAATAGGGCATACGATGCTAATATCGTTACTAATATCACACATCAACATCAAATGATGTATATTACGTTACGAAAAATGTAGAGATAAATAACTTAATTAGTAATGAACAAAATACTAAACTATCAAGGACAACAAACATCCACACACAACATCAACACACATCAATAATATTAATATAGTAATATATTAATGCTATACTATATTACTAATATTCATGATTATTATATAAAGTATATATAATATCGATATAAATATGTATTACATAATATATACATAATATATATAAATATATATATTATATACTATATTATATAATTACGCTGAACTAAACACGCACATCAATGTGATATGGTTAATAAGATGTACTAAACGACACTACGAATATAATATAAATAGTATTATAAATATTAATATATATACATTATAATATATAATTATATAATATACTATTATATATATAATATATATATGATACATATATTATAAATTAATAGTATGTATATATATATATATTACTATATATATAACTGTATATAATAAGTATATTATATATATAAATAGTAAATATATATATTAATATTAATTATATATATATCATTGTGAAGCGTAGTGTGTATGGTGGAATATGCATAATAATCATATGTAGATGAAAATATAGTTATTAATAGGATACATAGAGGATATAGATGAAATTGGTTCACAAAGTAACGTGAGAGGTAGGGGTATATGCAATGGAACATGCAAGATATATACCTGAAACACGATAAATGAGTTAGGATTGACCAAACATCGCACTCACGTAACACACGGAGCACAGCACTTAGTTAGTGACAATCATTCAGGTATTCACTACCATCACGACATAACATGATATAAGTATAAATACTCAAATGATTTATAAGTCTTAGCCATATAACTCTCACTATTACAACTTAGATATTAATATGTATTGATTAGTAGTGATAATAATTATACTATATATACTCTCATACGAGGGAGTAAGTGAGTACTAGCTATCCTGTGAGTTATGTACTGTTCGATACTCGGAGTGTAGTTACTTGCTACTCAGAATATATTCACTTAATTTACATTAAAATTTTGATGAGTAAAAACATATTGATTAGATGATAGTATTATATACTTCAATATCAAGTTAAGCTATGATATTGTGACATAAGTAAGATATTAGTTATACTATAGGAAAATCATCGGAGACGTTTATACTTAATATTAAGTTAATTATATAGTCATTACTTGATCAGGATAGAGATAATGTAGTATACTAGATGTCGCTGATCGATCGGTGTATATACAGTGTTGATGGAGATAGTGTAAATTGTAGAGTACTGAAGTCTGTAATCTATAAGTAAATGATGAAGTAAATACTATTAATATAATATATTAATAATTAATTAATATTAGTATATCACATAAGGCAGACATATGAGTGGATGACTAAATGAAGATCTATAATACCTGAGTATTATAATATAATATATTGGCACTATAATATGTGTAGTAACTGTATTATATGAACGTGTACTTAAGCAGTATTCGAAATATATGATCGGTAATATATTATTTTTATAATATATCTAATATTTTAACTATATATACACGGTATAAACTAATAATATGAGATACATTATTAATATATATAATATATAGATAGATATATATTAAACAGTGCTAAGATCTGAATATAGTCATTACACGAAGTATCATAAATTTGTTTTATTTCAATTCAGATATGTATAACAGTAATAGTGAAAAACGTTCTCACACATTACAATTCAATTTAAAAGCTTATTCTCCAATGCAGATGCAATGCAGGTGAAAATGGTTGTCGCAACAGCCCTATTTTTCAGTGTAAATTAGCAACATTAACACATCTGTTCATATCTATATATCTGATATCAATAATTATGCAGCCATGTTGCAATTGTGATGTCAGTGACAAGGTAACCATATGAATTTGTATACATTATCAATACTCCGTGGAGGGTGTGTATACATATTTCTGTCCTTTCTCTTTTTCTTTTTTTCATACCAGCGCTTTTGTAACATTTCTGGTCGCGACAGCCGCTAACGGTTGGTTGGCTGTCGCAACCCGCAGTGGCACAGCTTTTTCAATTAGTTCCATGAATTACAGAGAGATGGAGTTGTGAGTTTCTTGCCGTTGTGTGTTTGCAGTTGTAGAGCTGCTTCCAAAAATAGGTGTAACCGCAGCGCGTATTTAGAATAAGGTGTGTGATCAGAAGAGAGGTGTAGTACATGAACATTGTGGTGGATGGTATTGTGTGTTGTGTCGTGTTACAGTCTTGGAGGAATACGTGTATGAATATGGATAGTCGACTCATTAGCTTTAGGCATACAGGGTGAGACTTGATTGCTGGAAAATACGCAGTTAGAAAATCAAACGTGGCCACACTGGTTACATGCTGTTTGCTCGTAAGCAGTGGTAGGTAGTTGGGTGTGTTGTGGGTTGTCTGGCCGGGGCTGCAGGGTGTTGTGTGGTGGTGACTCTAAATTTCCAAGAAGATGAAGGGTATCGATCAGCGGTCGATGTTCTGGTACCAACTCACATGATTCTAATGTGTTGTCCATGGAGTACAGATGTTACTTTGAAATATGATATATAGAATGATGATCAATCAAATGAAGTAATACTTTATACGTGCTACGCGAAGGAGAGAAACGGAAAAAACATATTAGACCATAGATCAGCTTCTGTGTATTGGTAATAGGGCCTAATCCAGATGCGTAGTAATTGTCTGATGAATCGTGTTACTGTTGTTAACTGAGCTCCGATGTGTAACATTTTGTTAATATGCATGTGGGGTCAGCGTAGCTAGATTCAAAATCTAAATAAAGGAGATTGTTTAAAGAGGCTTATAAAAAAGGACTAGTCATTTTAAGTATACCTACTTTGAGGAATTTTATGACACGCTTGTAATATCTGTGACAAGGTAAGTCTCAAAGAATGTGAAACGCGCAAAAAATGTGTACTTAAGTATAGAATGTGAAAAAGTAAATTTGTATACTAGATAGAAAATGAGTACAAATAGTTTTGGAAGCTCTAGCTCTATCATGTTTTCCTCTCCTCTCTCTCTCTTCTCTGTTGCATCAACTTGGAAATCTCTTCTCTGCGTTCTGACGTCTAGAATCACTTTCGTGTCCTTGTCGCCATCCATAAATAACATATCACATGCATCGATATAATCTTTCTCTCTATAGTGGTGATCAAGTTCTCCTTTGATCGAAACTTGCGTCTCTATTGCGTATTGTCTGTACACACATCGCTCAATCTTCTTCTCTCTTGCTATCTAACTCTCTCATCCCGCATCTCTTGGTGTAGTGATGTGTGTCGTGTAGATGAGTGGTGTTGTAGTGATGTGTAGTGGTTATGGGTTGATGCTCGTGTTGTGTGATTAGGTGTTGTTGTGCTTGGTCGCTGTATAGTGTGCTAAGTGTATGTGGTGAGATGGCGTCATTGGCGCGCCCTCCGACGCGTGACGGATGTGTAGTGTGTACTTGCCAGGAAGAATTGCCATGGAAAAGATAAATCAAAATGTTTAAAGGTGTGATCTGCATTGTCCATCCTATATCATATTGTATACTGTCAGGACTACATATCATCATCGCATAATACTGTAAGTGAGAAGGAAGCTTCGCCTCGCTACACATTCCGAATACCATTGCATTGCAGCATCTACCATTGCAGTGTTCATAGTCCGCGTGATTTTAAAATATAGCTACTAAGTCACCTGAGAAGTTAGTAGATACAAAGCACGCTGGACAGGATTATAACATGTTAATCGCACGATATTATAACTTTACCATTTCGTGGAAACACTAATAGTACTATAGAGAAAGTAGGACCAGTACATAATGTCGTATATAACTTAGTATGCTTTAAGTAACGCTATAGCTACTTATAGGGACTATCTAATGAGAAAAGTCATTGCAATATATATATTAATAGCCAGACATTTTTACCTACTTTACCATTGCATTTGCCATTCAATAAGTCACTTTACTAACATTGATACAACAACTAACATCTATATATCGTTAACTACAGACGGTATATAAGCTAATTCTATAATAACTAATTATACATACGTGCACGTAGACGCAGAGACGAGCAGAGAGAGAAGCAGAGCAGAAGACGCAATAACATTACTATCTGCTAATATTATAAGCCACCAACCCCCGGCAAGGTAGGACTCATATAATGTA
>NW_020868357.1:267500-272500 GCF_003789085.1 Penaeus vannamei
CGTTAATTTATGCGCCGAATATTGGCCCGAATTTATACAGAAATTTACCCGCGGGAAGGAGAGAGGTCTCGGAAATGCGAAATTAAGGCGATCCATTGCCAAAAACAGTAAGAAAGGAGAAAGAATAATAATTAAAAAAAAAAAAAGTTTGTGCAAGTAGTGTTTTCATGTAATGACCAGTTCCGATATGAAATTAGGATAATAATGAAATAGCAGCCATAATAATGATAATAATAATAGCTTTAATAACAATAATGATAATTATTACTACTACTCCAACTACTACCACTACTAATGCTGCTACTACTACTAATAATAATGATAAATAACATTAAACCAGTTTATCTTTTCTTCTTCTCTTCCTCTTCCTCCTCTCTAACTCTTCCTCTTCTCTTCTTCTTCTTCTTCTTCTTCTTCTTCTTCTTCTTCTTCTTCTTCTTCTTCTTCTTCTTCTTCTTCTTCTTTCTTCTTCTTCTTCTTCTTCTTCTTCTTCTTCTCTTCTCTTCCTCTTCTCTTCCTCTTCTTCCCTTCTTCTTCTTCTTCTTCTTCTTCATTTCCCGCACCATGGGTGAAGGCACTCGGTCGACAGTCAGTCAGCGTGCCCGTCGATAAGCGAAACTTTTCGCGCAAACACAGCGGTAATCTAATCCCCGCGCTCAATTCTATTTTACGCAACAAATCTCACAACTTCACGTTAGCATCAGACAACAATGATTGACGTAAATCAACAAACGCGGGGCTTTCCGGGATTGGAATAAAAATGGATGAGTACTTTACTCCCATTCTTTATTTCACTTTTTCACTTATTGGATCTCGATATATTTTCACCATTATAGAATTAAAATAGATATTAAAAAAAATCAAATCAATCTATATATATTACGGTATCATTTTCCATTATTGTACCTGTAGAAAATATAAATAGTGGACTTTTTTCTATTTTCTTTATCTGTGGCTCGAAATTGAAAACAGACGGTAGAGGGCTTCCGGAATGCAGGCATGTGTACACACGGGTATTTACATGCGGCAAACATCTAGGTTCTTTACACACAGACCAAGAGTCCTCAACAAACCCCAATACCAACAAACTTATCTGTGTGCGAAGGAGAACTGCATGGCTGCGTGAAAATCCATATTTCTCGTCTTTATACTGTTATTTGTTCTTACACCGTTCCTGTTTTGTCTCCAATCGCCCACCTCTCTCTCTCAGTATATATTTATGTATATATCTATGTATAATTATGTATATATGTATAATATATATATATATATATATATATATATATATATATATATATATATATATATATATATATATATATATATATATATATTATATATATATATATATATATATATATATATATATATATATATATATATGTATATGTATATATATATATATATAATATATATATAAATATATATATATATATTTATATATATATATATATATTATATATATATATATATATATATATAAATATATATATATATATATATATATATATATATATTATATATATATAATTAATATGAAATGAAATTAAAGTATTTTGAATTTGAATCTGAACTGAATATATGTCGGATCCTTCCCACTAGTTTCCACCACCATATGACAGGTTCTGTTTAGACATGTATTAATTTAGCAATTTTTCAATCAACGAAATGAAAAAAGAAATATTAAAAAAAAAAAATAGGAATACCAAGAAAAAGGCATCACAAACTTTCAAAAGGCAGTAATATGATTTTACATGTTGGTATTTGCCATAGGGGCACAGTAACCTAATTCTTGTAAAACAACTTCTACTAAAAAATAAACTCCCCCAAAGACGAATATGAAATCTACTTCTGAACGGTTGCTAGATTATGGGATATAGCTTTACGATACGAACCAATATATATATACAAAAAAAAGATCGAAAAATCTAAATTCATACACTTCCAAATTCCAGTTCACAAGCTGCACACACCATCCCACCAAACCACACACGGTGGCTGTCAGCTGTAACGAACCCCCAACTTCCCTTTGAAAGGCCTCCCCGCTCTGAATACCTTGCAACAATCCATGGGGATTCTCCAACTTGATCTGATGTTACACATATTCCCAGCTATAACATTTTCCTAGAAATTATCGCCGGGATTTGTTGGCGATAATTTCTGGGAGATCACTTCTGTCTCCAATGAAAGGCCCCGCCGCTCTGAGCAAAACGACTGGGTTGGAGGTGTCATTCTTGAACACCATCACCCTCTATATACAAGGATTGAGCAACATTTGCAAAAAAAAAACAAAAAAAAAAAAACAATTTACTTTACTGTAAGCTGTTACTTATTTACTATATTCAAATAAAGTAATTTAAATGTCAAAATTTAAAAATTTAATGTCCATAAGATTTAAATATATATATATATATATATATTATATATATATATATATATATATATATTATATATATATATATATATATATATATATATATATATATATATATATATATATATATATATATATATATATATATATATATATATATTTATGTGTGTGTGGGGGGGGCGAGAGGCTTTCACATGACACATCTACTGCTATACTGAGCTATTGCTCACTGCTATCACACATATAACACTATTAGCATATCACACATCTTATGCAATAACATTAATTAGCACACACCAGGCTTCCCGTCCACCTCAACTGCAGACTTGTGTAGTCTTGTAAAAAAGGGGGTCGCCTGCAAGCGACTGGCAGACAGCCCATATCATTCTGACCGGACTGAATCTCTGTCCATCTGTTTTATCTCCCTCTCCTCAATAAGCTACTCCAACAGGATGTCTGCTGCTCCTTCGTTCCAAAGCCAAGCCTGCTACATCCTGCCAGACTCTACCGTGTCTGCACGCTACCGCTTAGAGGCCACGTATACAGCGTGTGCGAGCGTGCGCATGGAACAGGTAGGAAACGAAAGGAGGAAAACATGGAGATGGATATAGTCAGACAGCAGGGGTAGGCATATCGATAAATGGTTATGAGACATTGGTATATGCAGATAAATAGGCGATCACCACTATGATTGAACAGAATATTACTAACACTAGATCGCAAAAAAAAAAAAAAAAAAAAAAAAAAAAGAAGATCAGAAGAATGAATTTATTGTCTCTTGTGTCATACTAGACAAATTAATCGTTTCTATTATTCAAAGAACACATGGAAACTGATTACAATCACTCAATCAGCAGTTGGTAACAACATGTGTTTTATTCTTACTTTATTTGATCACCAATTGATTATTACCAATGAAATTTGTCTCAAAAATGTTTATCAAGGAAAAGCAATGCCTCAGGGCCATTGTTAATAGATTTACAGTGATACTGTTTTTTGTCGGAAATCTAGAATTACTATCACACTTTTTACTAGGCTATCATCAACCACTCTATATGAGATTATGCGCAGTCACATCTCTGAGACTAACCCAAACAGAATTGTTGTTGGAAACTATATCTAAAGCTGGATGGTACGCTTTACACCTCTGTCCGCGGCAGCTGCCTTCCTGGAGTATATTCCTCCTTGAGCGGACCCAGGTGTCTGCACAGCTTTCACTTCTGACACTTCTGCCCTCGAGGGAAGCTGCCGCACAAAATGAGACGTCTCTTCTGACAGTGGCGCAGAGAGACGGCTGGCGAAGGCACACGGTCTAGCTCTCAAGCGCCGCGTCCCCGAGACACCGAGTCTCTTGGGGTCTCGCATCTACCTTCCGTACTAAACCCACAAGCCAAGACCCCTTTCGCTCACCTGCGCTAAGACTACTCCCGGCTCGTTGACGTCTGCTGACAGTGGTCTTACCTCCGCATCTGGTTGCAAGTGGTGGTCTTACCTTCACAGTGTATGAGGGAGAGTTTATTGTGTGTGTGAGTGCTTTTCTCTATCTCCATGGGTGTCATGATATTAGAGATATATTCATGTTAGGGTGAAGCCTCAGGTATGAACAACGAAATTCTCATCACAGGTGCACACGTGGTAAAATTATCACACGTCACATATGTATTTTCACATACACAGTATACAACTCTTTAATGCTTACACATTTTAAGTATTAGAAATGTTATAATGGTAATAGAATGTAAGGAAACTTTTACCATGCTCACCGAGAATAAAAAAGGTATCTTTCAAGACATGATTTACCAATACCTACCATGAGATGATAACTGCTCAGTTTTGAATGTTCGGAAAAGTGGCAGAGAGAGAGAGAGAGAGAGAGAGACAGAGACAGAGATAGAGACAGAGAGAGGAGAAGAGAGATAGAGATAGAGTGAGAGAGAGACAGAGAGAGGAGAAAGAAAGAGAGATAGAGATAGAATGAGAGAGAGACAGAGAGAGGAGAAAGAAAGAGAGATAGAGATAGAATGAGAGAGAGAGAAAGACAGAAAACGAGAGACAGAGAGGATGACCAAGTGTAATGTGAATTTCTGTGGAATTCATATCGCTGATGTAGTGAATTTCGTTAACAGATCAATTGGTATGAAATTTAAATAAGTGTTAAAAAAATCACATGACTTGTAATTGGTAATAAAAAAGTGTAGTTCGTAAATATTCAAATAAAAAATAAAAACTTTTAATCATTTTTTTTTTTTTCTTATCAAAGTCTTTCGTTTTTAAGATGATATGTATCCAGTGTTGGCTTTTTAGCAAATAAAAAAGAATCAAATATGACTTTCCGGTTTGACTGTTGCTGACGAACCCAGGAGTTGGAGAAGCTCAATAGTTGAAATTAACAGTTAACTCGTAAAGTATAAATTTTGACCCGCTTCTCGTGCTCGCAACGGGCTTCACGCGAATGCACCTTCGACTTAGGCAAATTCCTTGACTAAGCGACTTAATTAGGGCGGGTAAGACTATCCCGCTTAATGAGCTTAATTTTGTAATCAGTTTATTAGAGAAGGCAAAGCGATTATATAGTGTACCAAGAAGAGTTAATTATTTATGAGACCTATTTGCTCACTAACACACA
>NW_020868357.1:347178-349678 GCF_003789085.1 Penaeus vannamei
TAGTGCAATGAGCTTGCGTCTCGTTTCAAAACTATCTGCAAAACATAATTATTGCAACACTTTAGAGCGGATGCTGGTGTCTTTAGCGCTCATGTTTTTAGTAGAAGTGTTGCAGCAGGCATAAACACATGTGCAACATTAGGGGCCCTGCCCCTTGAAGCTTCTCATACTGCACAGTTTGTGACAAGATGGATAAACTTTTTGACATCTTCAATAGTAGCCAAATTAATTATGACAAAGACAGTAGGTGTGCCATTACAGAAACCAATGGACAAATTGATAGACTAAATGAGATGCAATCTTGGATCTCTTCCTTGGAAGATCATTACCATGCATTTTTAGTTGGCAACTAAATACTGAAAGTTTAAAATGTCTTTGGGAAGATGTTCATAATACTTATCAATTAAAGTATTTGATGACTAATAGGCTAAACCAGGATAGTCTTGAGAATCTGTTTAGCACCCTTAGAAATGCTGTTGGAAATAGTGACACACCAACTTGCCAGCTTTTTAAGAAAATCATAAATGGTATGATGAGCAATAACATCTTGCAACAATCTGTGAAAGGGAATTGTTTAAACGACACTATGCCTATTTTACAATAAATGAAAATGAATAATGCAGAGAGAGGCAATAACATTTTGAATTCTGGGGAGACATGTGACTCCCAGAATGAGCCTCCTGATGTTAATTCTGAATCCAATCCCCTTTTTGAAGATACAACACAGAGTAATAATTCAGAAGTGCCTGATGATGATACATATGAAATAAATGATATTGTAGATTCGCAAGTTACTCTCAGTAAATCACACAGACTTCTTTTCCTCTCAATTCTTTGAGTGAAGAAATGTGCAGTAAAAATGACTGGGGACCAAACTTTAAAGAAAGCGTAGCAAATAATAGATGGTCCTTATCATTCGAAGGGTGAAAATGATTTTTCAAAATATTTTTCTTCATTTAACCCTCTTTCCGATGATGAGCTTACCATTCATACAGAAGTACCACATAATGTCTCAGTAAATAATTCATTTTCCCATGACAAAACATAAGAAAATGCCTTAACTTATATAGCAGGTTATATGTGCAAGACAGTATTAAAGTATCACGACTGTGAAGCATGTCAAGTTAAACTAACTGATCCCCATTATTCAGTAACACCAAGTAATATATATCTGTCACATAAAGACTCAGAAAAAAGGAGATTTTTGCCAGCCCAGCCATTATTGATTTGATGAAAAAAATATGAATGCATTTTCCAAGCTAAGATCAAAGACGATATAATAATCACATGTTAGAAAAAATGTGATAGAGGAACTAGAAAATGGGGCAAAATATACAGAATATTTTTTTTCCAATATGCTATGAGGTTATCAAACAGAAATGTATAACAATGAGAATTTATTATTACATAAAGTTTGCTAAGAAAAAATTGCAGAGTAAAAGATTTAGAGATGAAAGTGATGGGAACTATGCTGAGAAATAGAAAAATAGCAAAAATAACACACAGTTAAGTGCTTTTCATTAGTTTTTTTTTTTTTTTTTTTATATTTTACAGGTGAAAAAGATAAATTGGGTATGTAGTGATGCATCAATTTTTGTTTCTTTTAATTTCTGGATTTGTTGAGTGGAGGTTTATGTTTTATTGCCTTTTCCTTTTTGGCTTTTATTGCCTTATTTTTTGCAATTTCCTTGTTTTGTTGGTCTTGATTCATTTCCTTCTTGTTATCATATTAAAATAAAATGTTTGGGATTATTGTCTTTTCATGAAATGTTTATGGTTCTGTTGTAAGCATGTTTAGCTTTCTTTTGTCTTTTTATGCAACTTTTATGCATGTTTTAAGCAGTTATTTGTAAAGGATTTGCTATTCTAATAAAGATATTGTGATATTTTTTCTTTAATTCATCATATTTAATTTCTATGTATTGATGCATGTTTGACAATATAATCATATATTTGACACATAGAAGAAATTATATGAAGAAAATGCTGATACAAATCCATAAAACAATAAGATTTATTTGTATAAATATATAAATATATATATATATATATATATATATATATATATATATATATATATATATATATGTGTGTGTGTGCGCGCGCGCGTTTATGTGTGTACATATATATGTATATTGTATGCATATGTATATGACTGATTGTCTGCTTCTAAAACAACTCAAGGCCTGTGGGCTGATTGTGAAAATATGAAAATTATCAAGACCTTTTTGATATTACAATTAAATATTTAGCGACCGTTTACGTTTATCAGATAACCTTTATAATGTGCTACAGAGGATCTGCACTACTAGATTGTTTAACTGATGAAAGAAAAGTAATGTGTATAATACAACCTATTATCACAGTGTCTTTTTACAATATAGTAGTCTCCTCTACATATTGATATAATTTAAAACAATGTATGAGGTTGCTTGTATGATTTCTGGGACCTAACAGGACGTCATGCTTATTTACATCGGGGCAGTGGTATTCTAATGCA
>NW_020868357.1:367178-369678 GCF_003789085.1 Penaeus vannamei
ACCGATTTTATTTATTTTTCCTTTGAGTATATGCTAATTTTACAAGTAAAACCCGAAATAATGTTCGTCAGTGTTCGGTCTTTTGCTCTGAGCTCGGTAGAAGACATCGATGTTGTGGCGAAGTCGGAGAGGAACTAGTAGACACAGGACGCATTATCTCTTATGTTTATTCGCATTTCATTTCATTCCTCATTCCTTTATCATTTATTACTTTATCATTTATTCTTTTTTTATGTATTTACCGATTTTAGTTATTTTTCCTTTGAGTATATGCAAATTTTGTGGAGAAAATCTTGACAATCTCCATGATATAATGCATAGCTGAAAATGGATGCAATCTCATTACATAAATTTTCCCCCAAACTTCACACCAAATTTACCAGCGACCTTAAAGTTCATCCGTTCAACCGTTATTGTACCGAGAGGCTAAAAAAAAGATTTAGAAATACTTTCCTTAGTTTCGTATCTTTTAATTTGCTGCAAATGGATCAGGAAACCGAATGAGAGATAAGAAAGGTTATTATGACAATGTTGAGGGCTACTTCTTCTAAAGTTGAGGAAAAAGATGGTAATAGAAATAATAATAATAATGATAATGATGACGATAATAATGATGATGATGATAACAATAACAATGATGAAGATAGATACGTTAATAGCTGTAATTATAAGGATGCTACTACTACTGATATCCTTAATAGTAATATGGAAATAATACTGATGATAATAATAATGGTAACAATAATGATGATAATAATAATAGTAATAGTAATAACAGTGGTAAAATTATTATTATCATTCTTATTATTATTGAGTCATCGTTTTATATAATTATTATCATTATCATTACTATAATCATTGGCATTATTATTATTATTACTATTATTATCATTATTATTATTGTCATTATTATTGCCATCGTCATTATTATTATCATTGTTATTAGTATCACTATCATTACTTTTGTTGTTATTTTTGTTATGAATATTATCCTTATCATCATAACCATTATTATCATTCTTATGATTATCATTATTTTCATTACTATCATTATTATCACTATCATTATCAATACATTATTATTACTATTATCATGATACTACTAATACTATTATTACTAATAATAATAATGATAATATTAATATTAGTAATAATAATATCATAACAATAAAAATAACAATAACAGTAAAGGTAATAAACATAACAGCAATAATGATGTCGATAATGATAATAATAATGATTATAATGATGATGGTCATGAGGATAATCATGATAGGAATCATTATTAACAACCAATAATAGCGATTAAAAATAATAACAGCAATGATGATTAGTAATTATAACTACAATGATCAGAATAAAAACATTAATTATACCACTTATTGACAACAACAACAACAACAACAACAAAATGGCACGGGACTTACATATCCTCAAAATACTGCGAACTGAGCACCATAAAAAAGCAAGTTTAATTTTCTCCTCTGACATAGTGTCACATTATTCTACCTCGTTACGGTTTCCCTTGAGCACCAGCCCTTGTGTCTTCCCGAATAAAAACGGGTTCTCTTTCTTTATAGTTATATGATGTATATAAAACACTGCTGTACTTATAAACATAGGAGGGGCTTTGTTTTTCGGTTCCATAGATTTTGGAATGATGATGGTGATGATGAATATAATCATGATTCTTGATGACAGATTTGGTGATTATTCGTAATGATGATAATGGGAATAATGATGATATGATGATGTTGATAACGATGATCATTTTACACCTCGAGTGTCGTAACACGATCTCCGAGAGCTCATTCTCTTTTTCAGGATGTTGCTATCGAGGAATATGATTACAAATTTCCTAGCGGCTTTAAAGTCACTGTAGTATAAAGATTGAGAAAGTTTGTGCTTTGGATTGAAACCTAATCGTGATGTCATTAAGAGATTTCTTTTTCAGTTTAATAATATATTAGATAAGTTGGGAGTGGTTTTACAACCTGGATATAACATTGCCCTTTTTGTCTGTAAACTTTAGACCTCTGTGGGATTTTCTTTTCGCTTTTTCAATATTGAGAGTTATAGTGTAAGAAGAGAATAAGAGCTGTGTTGAATTGTCAAACCTTTATTGGCCAACGAAATATATTTACAAAAGAGTAGGACATAAAACAATAATCTAAACATTTTATGCAAATAATTAATTTCAGTCAAATAAAAACATCATTATGTAAATAAAACAATCTAAGATTATTTATTGGAATAATACAATGAGTAAATATGTAATCCAAATTATATCAAAAGAAAAACATTATCTTTAATAAATTTGTTAGTCATCATCACGAAGCTTAAGGTAACTAAGATAAATATTACAAATTTCCTCCGCGAAAGAGGTTCTTCCGGATCGGGACGAGGCAAGACGAGAGCCATTCACAAGCGGCGAAGGGGGAGCGGGGCTAGCAGCATGAGGTTTGGCGGGCATAGTATCATCCTCTTCAAAGTAGGCTGG
>NW_020868357.1:377178-379678 GCF_003789085.1 Penaeus vannamei
GGTGGTCCTCGACCGTGCTTCCTACCTGCAGAAGGCTAGGGACCTGTTGGATGACAACGTTGCTGCTACCTTCCACCGTCGCCTGAAAGAGTTGGCAGCTTGTTTCCCAGAGGCGAATCTTTACCCATCATTTCCTCCCGGGGATCTGTGACATACCCTCTTGAGGTTTGCCTGGCGAAGTCTTTCACTCCCCTTCTTCGTTGATTCGTGTGCGTGTGGAATCAAATTCCTTTTTCTTTGAGGGTCGCTTCTACTCACAGACGTTCGATGTTGCCATGAGCTCTCTTCTCTCTCCCCTGTTCTGGCTAATCTGTTCACGGAGTTCGAGTCGGAGCTTCTCCCTTCAATTTCCCCTGGTCCTTCCGTGTGGCTTGATATATTTCAATGACGTCTTTGCTCTCTGGCTTCATGACCCTGACTTGTTTCCTAATTTCCCGTTGCAGCTGAACTCTCTCCTTCCATCCATTTTAAGGTGGAACGAGAGGTTGACAACACGCTCCCCTTCTTGGACACTCTTGTCCATAGCTCTGCTGACTTCTCATTCTCTGTATACAGGAAACCTATGCACAATGGAATGTACATACACTTCTCGTACCATCCATTTCATGTGAAGAGAGGCGTTGCCACCTCGCTGTTCATTTGCGCCCTCCACATCTGTGACCCCCAGTACCTGGACCGAGAGATCGATTTCCAAAGACATTCGTTTTCTAAGCCGGGCTACCCTCGCCATGTTCTCGACGCCGTGTTATCCAGGGCGCTGTGTACCTTGTACAAAGACTCCTCTCCTATCGAGACCCCTCGCCTAGCAGTCCTCAGCCTGCCATGCACTGAGATCTACTCTCTCCGTCGCCCCCTGCAGCCTCTCAACTGCAGATTCGCCTTTCGGCAGGTGAACACTTTCCGTTCACACCTGCCCTCCCTCAATATCGAAGGTGGGTACCTGTGCTTCTCTGTGTGCTTCCTGTTACAAGCAGTCTGTCTCAATATAAATACGCTGTATCCAGGGGACCAACAACAACGCCCTCTTCTGCCATTAGGGACAACAATCACGGCAGCATCGCAATGTTTTCTCTTCCATTGATGTCCATTGGGGCTTTTTTTGGAAATGGAACAGATCAAGCAAAGCTCAGCAACCTGTATTTCCTCACATCTCCTCGCTTTCACCCATCACCTCCATATGCTGCATGTATCCTGCACTCATTATGCATCCTTGCATATAATCTGCCTTGCGATGATATTGACCTCCCTATAAATGCTTCTGGTTCTTCCTGAATCATTGCACGTAAAGCAATGAAATAAATTTAAATTGAATTTGGGTTTTTATTAACTCAAATCTAGTATTATATAGTAAATTATAATAAGATTATATTGTGTGTGTTATGTTTGAAATGATGTGTAGTGTGTGTGTGTGTGTGTAGTGTGTGTGTGTGTGCGTGTGTGTAGTGTGGTGGTTTGTGTGTGTGTGTTATGTGTGTGTTTATAGCACATAGGCAATACGAGATTATTATATATTAAATATTAATATATAAATATATATATATATATATAAAGAGTAATAAAAATAAATAAAAAATTAATATTTTTAGATATGTAATAATATATAGTATCATGTATAATATATATTATATAATAGTCGATACTGTGAACTTAATAGTGATATGTAATAGTAGTAAACGTAGGGAGGATTATAACTGTATATGGTCGATATAGGGAGCTTAGTGTGTGTGTGGTGTGTGTGGTGTTATGGTATTGTATGTATGCACAAACACACACACACACACACAGCTACACTACACACGACCCACACCCACCCGAGGAGGCCAATATATTCAGCAGACGATAACCACTACAACACGTCGCAAACTAGCAACAGCACATAAATGGCAACACACTAACTACGAAAGACACGAATCACTACACACACACACACAGCACAGCAAACACACACAACACCACACACACAGAATGATAGTGGTATTGGGTGATGTGGCACGAGCACTATATATAGTATAAATAGAATGATGAATAATAGATGAATATATATAATATATATTATAGTATAATGATATATATTATAATAGTGATTATATATGTATGTATAGTATGGTATAGTATATTAATGAAAAGATGTTTTTATTAGTAAATCATTACATAATATACAGATATATAATATAGACAGTAGTAATGATTATATATATATATATTGTAATTAATATTATGTATTGGTATGATTATATGTATGTATGAGTATATAATATGTTATGATTAATTATATCATACATACATATAATATGAGATGGTAGATGAGATATGTATATGTATATATATTATGAAGTAAATATAAGTAACGATATACGACAGAACACATCACCACAGACACACAAATCACACACACACATATGACACATATTATATATTATAAGTATATATAATTAGTAGGATAGTATTATTGTAATATGGTATAGATTAGGAATTATAATTTTAGAATTAGATGGTATTA
>NW_020868357.1:387178-392178 GCF_003789085.1 Penaeus vannamei
GTTCTTTTTCTTTTTCTTTTTTCTTTTGCTTTTTTATTATTATTATTATTATTATTATTATTTATTATATTATTATTATTATTATTTATTTTATATTTTTTCTGCCCTCACCTTCAAGATATTTCCTTGTTTCTTGCCTTCACTTCACCTTTCCCTATTCCTCTCCTTTAAAGCCCACCTTGAATCGACGCATCAAAGCGCTTCCCTTATTCGAATGAAAACGTTTATGGTACAGATTTGCATATGTATAAGAACACACACGAAATCGTATATAGACAGGTAAATAGATGGATTCAAAGATCAATCGACCGATAGATGTAGATGCACACACACATATATGTGTATGTGTATTGTGTGTGTGTGTGTGTGTGTGTGTGTGTGTGTGTGTGTGTGTGTGTGTGTGTGTGTGTGTGTGTGTGTGTGTGTGTGTGTGTGTGTGTGTGTATGTTTGTGTATTTTGATATATAAACACACACATACAAATACAGATAGATAAATATAGATATGCATACACATTCTAACACAGACATTTGTATTGATTTAAAGGATCAAAGTAACTTAGATGATTTATAAACAATTTTAATGAGATTTTTACCAGAGATGTTTTTAACCTAAGACGCCATTAATATTTTAGAATTTTTTTTCTAATTAAAAAATTTATACACAAATCTTTATATATATATATATATATATATATATATATATATATATATATATATATATATATATATATATATGTACTTGAGGTGTGCCTAAGCTTAACTTATATTCCATAAAATTTTGGTGGCGATCTGGATCTTTGGCAAACCTACCTCTCATTTTAGGGGCGGGGTGCATTTTCAAAATTTGTTGCTCATAGATGAAAACGAAATAAAATTGTATTTATAAATTGTATAAAAAAAATATCGTTATTGTTTTGGGGGACACTTGCCAGATTTTAAATTATTCCAAAAAATGAAGGTTGGTCTCATTTTATATGAAATTTTATAAGCTTTCAGATTTTTTTTCTTGTATGTAATAATTACGTCACAATTACCGATTTTCCAAGTTGAGGGACCGCTTTATTAGTTTGTGTTTGTAATGAGCTTCGATTTTTTTCTTTCTTTTTTCTTATCCCGTCTTTATAGGGCTGGAGTGATATTGCAGACAAGGCTGCCAGCAGAGCCAACGATCCTTCGGGAAGCTGGCACTCCTATCTCCATCGTAGCAGAGCAAAGTGGGTTGGCTCAGATCACTGTGTATCGCTGGATAGCATGTTGGCAAACAGAAAGGTCACTGATGACACACCCGAGAATTGGGCGACCGAGGGTGCTGACGAGAAGTACAGGGTCACTTTGTGCCAGCTATGCGCCAAACTCCGTTAATGTCCTCAGTGCAGCTGACTCGTCACTTGGAGTTAAGGTACCGTCCTCGCACGATCAGGCGAACACTCCATCTCAGCAACATCCGCGCCTTCGTTCCGGCAGTTAAGAAAAACTGACTCAGACCCACACAGAAGTACGACTGGGATTTGCTCTTAAGTATCTGCCCTATGGCAAGGAATTTTAGAGGAGTGTCATCTTCACAGACGAAAAGGTTTCTACCTCCATTGACGCAGCTTCTAGGCAGTGTTGGCGTGAACGAAACGCCCGTTACCAGGAAAGAAATACAAGTATGCAAAGGAGTGGACGAAAATCGGTAAATTTCTAGAGATAGATGTGAGCATAAGGACCAGGAGAACTGGTTAAAATATAGTATTCTGGAGGACGTCCAGCTGCCCATGGTGCGAGCCATGACAATTTTTGAGCCATACCCCACCATAGTATCATGATAACTGTTCCATCTACAAATGTCATGTAGTGAGGAACTAGGGGTCAATAATTACCCCGAAATATTAGTGCTAGACTGGCCATCAAAGGAATGTGACATGAACCCTATCGAAAATTTGTGGGGCCTTGTCTCGTGACTGGAACGTAAGGCAGGTAACGTCTATTCAAGGTGTGGAAAGGACTGCACAAGACAAGTGGGAGGCAGTTTGCAGACGCCCTTGTCTTTGCCTCAATCTCGCAGAATTGATGCAAAAGACTGGAAGACGTTGTGGCGACCGGTGGTGGATGAATACGCACAGAACTTCCTTATGTCATGTCCAAAATAAACAATATTTTCCTTTCTTTTTTTTTGTTAACCAATAGTTGACTTTATAATAAATAAATGTATGCAAGTAAAAAGATGTCTTTATGATAAATAAATGTATGCAGGTAGAAGATGAGTATGATAAATAAATGTATGCAGGTAAAAAGATGAGTCTTCATGATAAATAAGTGTATGCAGATAAAAAGATGAGTTAACTTTTTTCCTCGCCCTCCACCGTGGGTATCGAGGGTGGAAAGGGTCACGGATATGAAAAATTAATAAACATCAAACGCAAAACCTTTCCGAAGACTTTAGCCCCAGACTGTACCTTGTCCAATATGTTCAATTTTATTTTTGGGTGGCAAGGCACCTCCTCTCCTTCACTTCACGATGATCTCTCTTGGAAAGATTTGGAGACAGAAGCCTCTATGTCTTGCTTCCCCTTGCTAAGGAGACAACTACCAGAGTGCTATCTGCTCCTCTCGAGAAACAGATTGCAAGTTTCTGGACAGGGAAGTGCGATACGAACTGATTCATTATCGCCTTCAGAATGTTGATGTTTGGTTGATAGAGGGGTTTCCATTCAACTGTGATTAATCTTCATGCATTCAACGTTCACGCACTTTACATTTTCTATAAGGATAATAAGAGGAGGTTGTCTGGGTCTGCCATCAGTTGGGGGTTCTTTTGTTCTGAGTGGTTTGTAATTGTGGCATTGATCATACTGAGTTTTGGACTAGGCCGAATTCTTGGCCCAAGGTGGTTCTCCTGCAGGGATCAGAAAACCCTTAATTATTTTGTATCATCCGACAGCAAAAGTTAAGACAGACTGTGGCAGTCATACGTTCTTTACTCCCTAGTGGAAGCCGGTTCGTTTTCTCTTATACCAAAGGGGGATCGATTAATGTGGAAAACATTGGTTTATCGCCGAACTTGCCTATGGAAAGGACATCAATTGGGTGCCAATCCCCCAAGCGAATATGGGAGTCCACAAGGGAATTCCGGCGGGCTCAGAAAGTTACAGTTTTTCAATACTAAAAGCAATATTAAGGAAGAAGATAATTTAAAGAAAAAGTTAAATTGGTAGAATATGTAGGACTAGCATTTATTTCTTGTGAAGCCATTATGTGTAAAGAAAATCACTCAACAAATTAAAAGTGTTCACTGCACGTATTCTTGCCATTCCGCCACCAAATAATAGAATTCAGTAATAGTGCAAAGGGTTATTTTATGTGTATATAAGATTCATTGTATATTATTATATATTCAGTGTATATTGTGTGTATATTAGATTCATTGACACATCTGCAAATCATCTATATAGCAAAGCAAGATTTTAAAGTACATACTACTGACCCCACTGTACAGACGGTTTGCATTACACAAGAATAAAAGGGGTTTGTTTGATAAGAGTCCTTTGTCATAACGAATCATACTTTCAATGCATACATACTCAATATTTGCACCAGATTGTACCTTCAATACATATCCAAACTTTGTAATGAAAATACATGACTCAGTACTTGCTCGAACAAACAAAATTCTTCCAGTATATTGCGTGTATTTCTTTGTGTAAAAATTAAGCCATGAATTCCAAATTACAACGAGAACATAAACTATACAGCATTCACGGTATTCACTAGAGTCGTGCCACTGAAAGAAACTATAAAAATCTGATATGTGATCCAGTCTGATATATCGTCTTATATACAAGTAAATTAGCTTCAGCATTAGGTAGACACAAATTCATTGCAAACAGACACTGAAAGGATATACAAAAGAGGATTACATGAAAACAAATCCTTTAGAACTTTCAAAATACGAAGGAATGCACATAGTGATTAAATACTGACTTATGTTAGGCAGATTTAGTCAACTGTGTCAGAACAAAATTGCCTGGTGTTTTCATTGGCAGTTTTGTCATTCTAACAATCAAAGAATCATGTATGAAAGCAACACTACAAAATTTCACAATTCAAAAAAATCATATTCGATGGAAAAATTGAAGATTAAATCTTAGTTATGACTCATGGTTACATTATCAAATACTCATAAACGTGATAAAAGAAAAGAAAATAACCTTCAAAACTACACTACACAAGGAAACAAATATTTTATAATAAATTAGCGATCATAAAAGCAATTAATTTACATTTCATGTCATACGAAAATACTGATCAAAAGAGAAGCAAATAATCAATTGAAATAAACAGTGATTTAAATATACAAACAGAATTATCATAATAAATCAATTAGCTAATTAATATTATTACGCAAATCAGACTGTATTCCAAAGCGAATAAATATATAGCTATAGATAGACAGATAAACAAAGATACATAGATGTGTCTGATGTATATATTGATTGAGGAAAACGCAAATAGATATTTAGTTATAAATACGCAGATAGGTAGATGCGTATATAGACATACATACATGCACATATTGGTGTGTGTGTGTGTGTTTATGCATATGTGTAATTGTATGTGTAGTTATATGTTTTATTTATGTTTGTGGTTCTGGTGGGAACCACTATGAGCAAAATAATATGTGAATGTTCGTCTACTTCAAACGTATTAATTGAGGAGGCCTCTCCCCCCCAGCTAAAATTTTGGAAACATTTTAAAAATCTTATTCTCGGTTTCTAAACCAAAGTCCCCATGCGATTTTAACAATATATATTATACTTTTGAAAGAACGCGAGGTATGTGTCCTACTGTACCTACTGTCCTTGTATGTATGGCTGTATGTGACGCCGTTCTTATAGTGGATATGGCCCACCAAACTAGCGCTTTTGCAAAAATTAGAGAATATGACTGGTCTACGATATATCTTATAAATCTATAATTAGCATACTACTAATCTCGTTTCTTCTTTTCTTTTCTTGT
>NW_020868357.1:399678-404678 GCF_003789085.1 Penaeus vannamei
TTATCATCATAAATATTATTATCATCATTATCATTATTATTATTCCTGTTGCTATTATTGCTATCATTATCATTATAACTCATTATCATTATCATTATTATTGTGATAATACTTATTTTATCATTATCATTATTATTATCAGTTCTATTATTATTAATATTCCTATTATTACTATCATTTCCATTATTATTATCACTTCTAGTATTATTATCATTTCTATTATTATCATCATTACCATTGATTTGATTTGTGTTATTATTGTTATTATTCTTATTATCATCATTATTATTATTATTACTATCATTGTTACGATTATCACAATCACTACCATTGCCATTATCATTATTATGGTTATTATTATCATTATCATTATTAGCATTAGTAGTAGTAGTAGTAGTAAATTGTTTTTATCATATTTATTATTATTGCTATCATTATCATTATTATTATTATTATCATTATTATCATCATTATTACCTTTATCCTTTTCATTATCATTATAGCTACTATTAATATCATTATTATCATTATCATCATTAATATTTTTGTCATTGGTAGTAGTAGCAGTAGTAGTATGAACATTTTTATCATTATTATGATTAATATCGTCAGTTATTTTTTACCATTGTGATTTTTTCAGTATCATTATCATTATTGTTATCATTATCATCGTTACTCTTATCAGTGTTACAAGGATCAATATCATTAGCATCGTAATTACTATATTCATTGCAATTATTGTTATTATAATCTTACACGAACATACACATACATGAGTAGGTGAAAAATTATAAAGGCTAAAGTTCGCAGTTGAGCCATTACTTAACATATTTCATTATATGCGTTTGTATCCGCTACGCCCCCCCCCCCCCTAAAAAAAAAAAAAAAAAAAAAAAAAAAAAAAAAAAAAAAAAACAGTGATCCAACTTTTTTGGGGTCCAATTCAGGCTGCCTCTCCATGCTTAATTCATAATAATAGTGGTGCTTTCAGTAACGAATTAGCTCTATACTATCATATGTTTTGCCTTCGTTCTGGCACTTCAAGCATCAATATTATTGTTGACATATTCAGGGTGATGTGTGTGTGTGTGTGTGTGTGTGAGAGAGAGAGAGAGTGAGAGTGTGTGTGTGCATGTGTTATCAATTGAAGATATTAGAATTGTTTGAAATTGTATGGGTGAATTCCGTTAGATCGTAACTTTTTATGACAATTTGTAATATGAAACTATATTGTGAAATATTTTACTGTGATTCTATGACGGTTTTTTTTAAATTAGGAATGATGCCATCTATGGAACGCAATATGAAAAATATTGAAAATTAAAAAAAGAAAAAAAAAAGTCCATGCGGTGATTAATCTATCTACCTCTCTCTCTCTATCCACCAATCTATCGGTCTCCCTATTTCTCGATCTATCCATCTCGCTCCCTATCCTTCTTCTCCCTGCAGTTTACCTCCTCTCCTCGTTCTTTCCCTCGATTCTTCTTTTACACCATTTAATCCACATTTTAGAGGGTCAATATTGATCAGGAAACCATCGGCGGCCTGATTTCAGCCTCGTAATGTTGGTGAGTCAGCTTAACGAGAATATTTAGCATGGAAATCCTCGAGTGATTGCAGCCTGCCGGTGGACATTTTGGATTGCGCTTGAAAGATTTCCGGACGATAATCATGGTATAAACTTTATGCAGATTTTATTTGGGTGGGGGGGGGAGAGGAGGGGAGGGGGGGGGAGCTGGGGGAAGGCGGGGCAGGGAGAGGGGAGGGGGGAGCTGGGTAGGAGGGGGGGCAGGGTGAGGGAGGGGGAGAGGGGGCAGGGAGAGGGGAGGGAGGGGGAGCGCATGTAGGTCGTATTTAGCATTACCACGAGAACAAGTGATCGCTGGAATCAACCTGAAAAAAGCGGGTCTACGCTTTCGGTAGATCGTAAAGACTCCGAGCGGACTTCGGGGACATGTCTGTAGATTACGCGGTCATGTCAGCCCAGTCCCTTTCCACCTCGACTTTGACTCCAGCATGATTAACTCTTTAGCGAGCGAGTGTCCTTTGCGGGCTCTAACCACTCAGGATCAAAATAATTCACGCAAGCATCTAAAGAATTAAGATGAAATCCAGTGGAATTGGCATCAACTTCGCTCGTTTACAATTGGTAAAATTATCATACGCAGATGATGTATTCTACTAGAGTACGATCTACAAAAACTCCTGGATATCGTATGTATATAGTGCAAAAAATGAAAACTTGAAATCAATTGCAGCAAAACACAAAATTTACATGCTCGCAGAAGTACCAAACCCAGGAATAATTTTATCTTACAATACGCGGCAAACTCGCAAATAAAGGTTTCTTACGGAGTATTAATCAAAGAACATTTAAACTACACTATTCTGGCTGTAAGAGCATCAGCAGCCTCTTGTTCCTTGCAATCCTCTTGTTAGAAAAAATAATGGGATAGGATACAAAACCTTCAAGAAACTGTACGATGCATGTATTGCAAAAATCTGCGATTATAGTTTGGGTGCTTGGTCTTTACTCAAAACTTGATGCTGTCCACAATCGTGCCCTGAGGTCATACTTTGGCGTCCACAAACATTGCCCTGTTTCAGCCTTAAAGGAGAAGTGGTGTGTAGGTTAGGTATTTTTCCTTACACGAACACGCCCGGATTCCCGGATACATGTATGCGAATGGGTGATGGTCATGTGATTTGACGTGATCTGATGTGATATAATATATTCTGACCTGAACTAATGTGATCTAACCTGATCTGATGTTAAATGAATTGATCTGATGTATTCTGACCTGACCTGATCTAATCTATCCTGATCTGACCTGACCTGACCTGATGTGATCTGACCTGATCTAAGGGTATCTGGTGTGAACTGACTTGATTTGATGTGATCTGACCTTATCTTATGTGAAATAAACTGATATGATGTAATCTGATGTATTCTGACCTGTAATTTACCTGATCTGATGTGATCTGACTAGATCTGATGTGATTTGACCTGATCTGATATATATCTGATGTGATGTGGTATGCTGATGAACTGATCCAGTGTCGTGTGACCTGATCTTATTAAATCTGACCTTATTTGATGTCATCTGATGTGATTTGACCTGATCTGATGTGATTTGATCTGGACGATGTGGTCTGCTGTCCTGATCTAATGTAATCCGACCTGATACAATGTGATCTGGCCGTAATTGCTATGACCTGACCTGGTTCGATTTGACCTGATGTAATCTGACCTGGTCTGACATGATGTGAGATTGATCTGATGTAATCTAACCTGATCTGACGTATTTGATGTGTCATGACCTAATCTGATGTGATTTAACTAATGTGATGTGACCTGACCTGATCCGATGTAATCTAGCCTGTTCTGATATTTGATATAATAATAATGATAATGACAAGGATAATGATAACAATAATAATGATAATGATAATGAAGATAATAACAGTTGTTATAACGATAATGGAAATGAAGAAAGTAATAATAATAATAATAATAATAATATAATAATAATAATAATAATAATAATAATATAATGATAATATAATAATAATAAAATAATAATAAAATAAATAATAATAATAATAATAATAATAATAATAATAATAATAATAAAAATAAATGACAATAATGATGATAATAGTAATAATGATAATGATAATAATAACAATAGTACTAATAATAATAATAATTATAATAATAATAATATGATACTAATAATATAATAATAATAATAATAATGGTAATAATCATAATAATGAATAATAATGACAACAATAATAATGATAATAACATTAATAATAATAATGATATAATAATAACATATAAAATAATGAATCGCTAATATAATAATAATAAGCTTAGTACTAATTTAGGTTCTAAATATCTAAAAGAAGAAAAAGACTAAAAATTCAAAAATATGAGATTTCACCAAGGTTTGGAAACCGAGATGACTCTTGCTTTTACGTTATGTAGGGAAATATCTACGTTCTTTTATTCACTATATTTATCAAACATTTGTTGCGTGTATGCACGAAGAAATCATGAAATCAACTACTTACCAATAGACATCTGATCACTCTTGCATACGCATAACACACATTTGACTTCTGTTAGCGAAAGAGCAAAATAGAGAGATCTTTCGCACAACTTGGCCCACCTCGACCGCCCGCAGACCGTAATCCAAGATAATTATCTAGGAGTCAGAGGAAAAATATATATATTTATATAATAGTGCGACCAGATCACTGACGATATGTGTAAATACCATGCGGCCGCAGCGATTGAACCGTGAAATGAAGACCATTCAATCCCAGCATGGCATATGAATGGGGGGGGGGGGATTCTAGGACAGCTCTCTTGTCTAAACAGACTTTGCTAAATCGGCCAGCCGTCCTGATAATCAATTCGATTTCTCAACATTCGTAAACGACTTTTCGCTCCATCTCCCTGTTGTTTACGTACACTAAACGGGCATTATTCTGGACGATCTGACCCATTCGGCGCGGGCAATGCGCCTCTGTGGACGTGGTTTCCGGGTCGGTGCGGGCGCGGGGGCGTAGAGGCCCTTGGCCTTAATTGAATCCCAGTGTGGCCAGGGCGAGCCGGCGGGACCCTTATGGAAATTTCGCGGGTGTCTGGCCATGTTTAACACGCGAAGAATTATGGAGGAGCAAAGGACAGAGCGTTTGAGGGACCCAGCGTGGACGCACCGCTGATTCCACATTCAGAGTGGCTGGATGTTTAACAGCAGCTCCCGGCCTTTGCAGCGAGGGACACTGCGGGGGAAGAAAGAGGGCGGGGAGCAAAGATGAAAAGTCGAACTTTGCCGTTTATTGCAGTTTACAACACGGTTATATATTGAGCATCTAATAAGATATTTTTAAAATGTCGGATATAGGTCGCCTATTCCAACTTAAACTATACAGCTATAAGGTTACCATACAATCACGCCACAAGACAAAAGGTAAAAAAAAAAAAA
>NW_020868357.1:422178-429678 GCF_003789085.1 Penaeus vannamei
AATCCCTGGAGATCGTTCACTCACAGAACGAGTCTCCCTTTGCCAAATCTAACTTCAGCCACTCCGATGTTGCCTTTCACAACCTCTGTGTGCTGACGAGGCCGGAGTGAGGACGCGGCGGCCGTCGGATTCTTGCATTACTTTAGGCGCTGGCTCGGGTTCAAGCTGCGACGCGGAGACGCTCCTCCCGACGCGTCACATCTTGGAGTACCGGATATATAATATATATATATATATATATATAATATATATATATATATATATATATATATATATATATATATATATATATACATATATATATACAAATATACATAAGCTGAAAGGGAGAGAGAGAGAAGGAAAGAGAGAATGTGTGAGATGGAGAGAGGAGAGAGAGAGAGAGAGAGAGACAGAGAGAGAGAGAGAGAGAGAGAGAGAGGGAGAAACAGCGAGCTTTCTCAGAACATAAATCTTCTGTGGCGTAAAGTGACGACGTTGATATGAAATATTACTTGAGGGTGTACTCATGTATATATGTATGTGATACGCACACATCATATTCTCTCTCTCTCTCTCTCTCTCTCTCTCTCTCTCTCTCTCTCTCTCTCTCTCTCTCTCTCTCTCTCTCTCTCTCTCTCTCTCTCTCTCTCTCTCTCTCTCTCTCTGAAATGGTTTTTGTGTGGGCCTGGAATAAAAAAATGAATAAATCAAAGAGGATTGATTATTACCCGAAAGAGAAATCGAAAAGCGCGTAAAAGGTGAAGAAAGAGTAAGAGAGGGGGGGGGAGGAGAGAGAGAGAGGGGGGAGATAGACAGATATATAAACAGAGAGAGAGGGAGAGAGGGGGGATAGAGAGAGGAAGGAGAGATAGATAGATAGAGAGAGAGAGGGAGAGACAGAGATACAGACAGACAGAGGGGGAGGGAGAAAGATAAGAGGAAGCCAAAGGAAGGAGAGAGAGGAGAGAGAAAGTAAAAAAATATATTATGTTTATACATATGTATATGAAAAATAAAAAATAAATAAAAAAGGGAGGGCTGATTTCTACATCCCATCCAGATTTTCTTCTGATATTCAATACTATTTGTAGTTCTATTGTAGTTCACTGATCCTAAAATTAGAAACCATAATACATTGAGCGTCCTCAAATGCCAAAGAAACCGGAAATTAACAGAAAACGAAAAAGGCGATCTAACAGACTTCAGGTAAAATGACGTAATGGAGTCTGGAGTTCCCAAAGAGGAGCGTAAGTGACAGGCAATTTCGCTTAAGTGGACGTCAAAGAAGCAAGAAGAAAAAAATCTTGGAAAAATCCATTCCCTAAACTTTCAAAAACAAAGATGCGATATAAACACTATAGCGCGAGAGTATTGACAAGCCTTTTTTTCCCTCCCTCTTTTTGGTGGCCATTTCCATGCACTTTTCATTTCTTCATCGAAGGACCCCCTCGTCTGCTGCTGTGGGTCTTTTTTTCCCTATCATAAATCTACAAATCGAGTCAGTTTAGTCCACATCTTTTTTCTTTCTTTCTTTCTCTCTTCAAAGACCTCTTTGTTTTCATAAGAAGGGCGTGGCCTAAAGGGTTTTAAGAAACAGGCATGGAGCTCGTATCATCCCCAGATGACCTCCCTGTATCATGCATGTACAGACAGACGAATTCTCTTTTGAGACGCAGGTTATAATAGATCTCCTGGAGACGTTTATGGCTTCGCATGGGGTGTCCATGTTTAAGACTGTGTGCAAAAACGAAAACCGGGACAAAGTGAAGTATGAGTTGTTGTGGTCTTGTCGCTTTCACCCTTCACGTGTTAATTAGAGTTTATTTCATATCACTGAGCCAGAAAGTCGACATTCCGGTCAATTACTCACGCACCATGGTTTAATCCCAGACATAAGCAACCATTCATTCTACCTGATGTTTAGCACTGATTGCCATCTCTGTCTGTGAAGCCAAAGTTAGCCTCACTTCAGTCGAGCTCGAAACAGATTTCATTAATCAGCGAATCTGTTTGCGCGGAAGTTCACTGGAAGGGAATTTCCTGGAACAATGACAGAAAAAAAACCGTTCAAGCAAGCGATGGTTTTACTTTACTCCCATGGGAGCAGGAATTGCAACAGCCTTCGGTCGCCTTTCTTTAAAGGCTGCAAATGCACAAAAGTCGTCCATTTCGTCCATTGCGAAACGGCGGTCGCACTCAACAGCGAATTTCCTCTCTCCACCATGGCCCCGCCGCTGCAAAATATGACAAATCCACGAATATAAGACAATTGCTATTCTCACTGTCAGTGTCAGAAGGGCACTATTCTATGAGAGAGTGAGAGAAAGACAGAGAAAGAGTGGGAGGGAAGAAGGGAGAGGAATGTGAAGGGAAGTAGGATTTGCAGAGAAAGGATGCACCCTTATATTTGGCACTAACACTGCGACTTCTGACTACTTGCATTTCCTGTGTGTTTTATCTGTGTTCAGTTGATCTATCTAGGATCTGAATATCGTCCGCATATATGTTTGCATGCATATGAATACGAGCATGCGTGAGTGCTTGCGTGTGTGTATGTGCGTGTATATGTTTTCATACACATCCAGACACGTACGTGCACAAGCATAAACAATAGGGACGCACACCCAAACAATGCAGCATGATATGTGTTGTCCAGTAATGTATGCATTCACAGATTTGAACGTTATGATGATGACTCGCATTAATGTACAAGTCCCGGTCGATTTATATGGAAATCTGTCGGGTCGCGGCGGTGATGGACGAGGTGTGTTCCCGGATGTGGTTCTGCAATACGTACCGTCCGCGTGACTGCGTCGTATTCCTCGCGAACAGAAAATGATTTCTTAGCGAGATAGAAAGACAATTACATGAAAGAATATTATTATCGCATGTCTGATAACCAAATAGAATGATGCGATAAGTAAATAAGGCTGTGATAGATAGACGATAGGAATAGAAATCAACAAAAATAATATCCAAACAGTAGGTGCAGTGCTGAAAATAATAATAAGGGTAATAACGATGATAATAATCATGATGATGACGATAAAGACGACGATAATGATGAGGAGGAAAATAAAGATGATAATGATGATAAATAATAAAGAGCAGAAATTAAGATGATAGTGATGAGAAGGATGATGATGATAATAATGAGACTAGTTAGGAAAATTAAGATCTAAAGAATGAGATTTAAGTAACACTAATGATAATGACGAAAATGATGAAAACGGTTATGATGATAATAATAATAATGGCAATAATACCAATGATAATAAGACTGATATGAAGACTGGCGGAACTATGATGAATGATATAAATAGTGAAATGAGAGTGAATAATAATAATTTAATATGAATTGGTGTTCAAAAAATAATTTCTAAAATAATTTTTAACACAAGACATTGTTATTACATTACTCGTAATACTGAAATAATGAAGATAAAACAGAATATAATAATAGTACAAATGAAAATTACATTAGATAATTGTAAACTTAATTGTAGTAGTAATAATAACAGAGATGATGATAATGATAATGGTAATGATAATCATAATAATAATAGTAACAAGTACAACATGACGAGTGCTGCTGATATAATAGTAATGATATAAAAACTAATATAATGATGATTAATGATGAAGAGAAACAGTAAATGATAATGGAGGCATAATATATAAAATATAGGATAAAAATAACAATGAGATAATAAAGAAGGTAATAATGATGAATAGAATCTAATGAATTAAATCAGCTACTTAAATAGTAATAAATTTAAGATGATGATATGACTAATAATAAATGAGGTAAATAATAATAAATGATATTTATAATAATTGAAAAATTAACATAAATGATTGATTAATAGTAATAATATAGTATAATAAAATATAATAATAATGATAATAGATATAATAATAATGATATAATAGTAATAATAATAGTTGATTACAACATACAACAAACACAATGGTAATTAAGTAATGAATAATAACAAATAAAATAGAAAGATAAAAGAAAATATAGATAATAATAATAACAATAATTAAGATTTAATAATAAAATTAATGAAACTTAGATAATAATAGATATAAAAAATAAGAATAATATTAATGAAATAAAATTAATAAAATAACAGGAATCATTGAGTATGTATGAAATGAACATCATCAAAAATCAGTTATTATATTATTATCATTATTATTATTATTATCATGATATTATTATCATTATTAATATAATTTATTATTTATTATATTAATTATTATAGATTAGATATTATTATATTATTATTATTATATTATATTTTAGTTAAGAATGACTTAATTATTATTATTGATCAATTATTATTATTATTATTACTAATTATATACAATTATTTTATTCATTATATTATATATTATTATGTATCATTATTATTATCATTACCATTATTATAGTAATAGTAGAAGTAATAATAATAATAATAATAATAATAATAATAATAATAGTAATAATAATAATAATATAATAATAATAATAATAATAATAATAATAATAATAATAATAACAATGAAAATAATAAGGATAATGATGATAATCATGTACATCATAATCATTGCAAAAGCAAGATTTTTAAAATTAAAGAAAAATACTTCCACTGAACATATTTATCAAGCAATATCTCATGATATATAAACAGTATACAGAAGTAAAAGAAAAAAATCACACATGCGCATCTACTATCTGAAAATGAATCCAAAAAATGAACGCCGTTAATCCGAGACGCCTATCATTCCTCCGAAAATCCGCAAGTCCAAAGATCTTTGGCCTCAAACCGCACACAATATACACAAGCAATTATGTGGTTCCTCTGAGCGGCTCTGCCCTTGGCCTAAGCCGGTAATCCCCTGAGTGTTCAGCGGCCGAGACAAGGAGCGCCTGTGAGCGGTCTGTACTTGTAAAGGGGGAAATGCCAACACTACACTTCCCGCTGGCAAACCCCCGGCATGAATGTCAATGCAGCACATACCTGGCGCCGCGGGTTTGGCGAGAAAATAGAGTTGTTTCATCTGCGCGCTTCGAAAAAGTGGCTGGAGATGGGCGTGGCTTGGAGAGAGAGAGAAAGGCAGGAAGACGAGTAGGATTTTATGAAAATAAAGTATGCTATGCCCGATTGTATAGGGATAGATAAATGTGTATGTATGACAGATAAATAGAAAGAGTAAGAGATATGGACAGAGAGAAAGATGGCTAGATAATTATACAGGTAGATTGATAAATAGATAGTCTGGTTGGTAAATAGATAGATAGGTAGTTAAACATATAAATGAGTAGATAGAAAGATAGAGATAAAGAGATAGATATAGAGAGATGGATAGATGAATAGAGAGCTAAAGACAGAGCTAGGGAGATAGATAGATAGACAGACAGCCAGATGGACACCTTATTAGATAAAATAATAGACAGATAACTGATTAGACCGCCAGAGAGATGGACAAATAGTTGACTGATTTCGCTAGATATATCGACAAATTGGATGGATGACTGACGAACAAGTAGATAACAACAGATAAAGAAACAGATTCATACAAATACATCGAGGTACCAAAGAGACCCAAGCACCCAGCAACTCTTGGATGAACCAGACAGACTACATTAGAACCAACTGAACATTATAGCCATTCTGAACAACAGTGAACAAATGAATAGGCAGGAAAATTTACATTTAGATAAGGAATTAAGCATCTTTGTTGTCGGATTTATTACTCTTTCTCTCTGCACTCTCATTAATTTCAGATTCATTATTGCACGCGAAGCCGGTCAGCTATAGTCGGCTCCAAGGGGATTTGGGGGGGAGGGGGGGGGGAAGAGGGAATTAATTGCCCGTCTGATCTCTTGAGCGAAGGGGTAAGGTACAGGTTCATAGTAATAATAGTGATAGTGATAATAGTCTGAGAGTAAGTAATTAATAATGATAATGATAATAATAATGATAATAATAATAGTTTGAGAGTAAGTACTAGTCTAATAGTAATGATGATAATGATGATGATGATGATGATAATAATAATAACAATAATAATAATAATGATAATAATAATAATAATGATGATGATGATGATGATCATCATCATCATAGTCTGAGTAAGTATTAGTCTAATAGTAATGATAATAATGATAATAGTAATAATAATGGTAACAATAATGATAACAATAATGATAATAATGAAATAATGAATAATAATGAATAATAATAATAATAATAATAACAATAATGATCATAGTCTTAGAGTAAGAGTTAATGTGGGGGAGGGGGGCATGAACATTAACATTACCGTCACCGTATGTATGTGTGTGCGTATGAGCATGTGCGTGTGATGCAATAAGCGTAGGCGTCTGTTAATGAAGCCAGTGCTGCCTTCTGACTCGAATGCCGTAAGTGTGGCGTGAAATTGTTTTTTTTTCACCTCCTCTCAGACGTCAGCGCTCAAAGGCGACGACTCCGGACAAAAATTCCGTTTTGTCTTGTAGGGCATTGTGCGCTCGAGGCTGACACAGAGACGCTATTGACATTCTGCGGAGTTGAAGTGCGGCTGTCATCTTTGTTCCTCGCCTGTGAAGCCTTTTCGTAAGGCCTGTCACAGGCGTCTTGTTTCTGCTGCACAAGGAGTCTCTTCGCGGCAGATGTATTCACTGTGGATTAAGCGTAAGCTATTGCGGATTTTGTTGGGAGAAGATTCATGTATAGATATAATATAAGATAAGTATAAGTATATAGGAGTAAGTAAGATAAGTAATGAAGGATATATGAATAGTATGTCGGAGATGAAAAGTATATTAGGTATAGTAGTAGGATATATATATATTTGTTGTGTGTGTGTGGTGGAATTGACGAAGGTGCGGAGCACTAGGGTTGTGTGTGGTTGTGTGCGTGTAGCTATGATATATATAAATAGATAGTATATATATATATATATATACTATATAATATGTGTGGTGTGCTGTCATGATATGTGTGTGTGTGTATGTAGAGGTAGTGATAGGGTTCATAGTATATATATAGGTGTGTGGTTGTGTGTGGGGTGGCGAAGATGAGGAGGAGATGAAGTGTGTAGTGTGTGTGGTGTGTGTGTGTGTGGGGGTGTTGTAATATATAGTAACTATAGTAGTATACAATATAGTAGAATAGTGAAAGTATACTGGAAGGGGGATAGTAGGCCCAATAAGTATAGTGATATAGAGTTAAAGTAAGTGCATTAAAGGTATATAGTGAAGGTGATATTTAGATATATATATATATAGTGACATAGAGGTAAAGTATGCATAAATGAGTGATAGGAATAAGTATAGTGAGTGGTGTGGTGTAGTGATTATAGGTGTGTGTCGAGTGATGATCATTGTCTCTGTGTGGTGTGGTGTAGTTAGGTAGGTAGTAGAGCAGTGAGCGAGTGAGTGTGAGAGCTCGAGTGAGAGTGAGTGAGTGAGTTCTAGTATATAGCGCTGTAGTATAGAGGATAATATATATAATAGTATAG
>NW_020868357.1:434678-452178 GCF_003789085.1 Penaeus vannamei
GATGGTGTAAGACTGTTCCTGAGAATGGTTAAAGAAAAGATGCAGTGTCTTTTTCTCCTAGACCATGTGTCACACCGTGCGAGGAGGAAAATAGCAATGATTTGTGGTGAAGAAGACTTGGAAACGAGAGAAAGAGAGGGAAGGAGAGGGAGCGAGACAAACACACAGAGAGATGAGAGAGATAAGTAAACGTTGATTGAAAAGGTCACTTCAGGTTAGCATCCACAGAAAGATGGCCAAGAAAGGCAGAAGGTAAATCGTCATTTCTCTTTGTGTCTCCCACTAAATCGAAAATTGCTCCACACGGCTATCCGCACAGGAAGAAAGGAAAATATTTAAGAAAGAACAAGCTGGAGCGGTTGCGAAATGGAGAAAATTGAAAGCAAAAGGAAACGAGAGATCTTTCTGCCAACAAGCGGTCACTGACACCACAGTCGGGAAGGAATTGCGATATCCGAAGATGCAACTTCCTTCCACATGTCCTTATTATTGCAACTGACGGTTTCCTAAAGGATTTTTCTTTTCCAGGATAATATATCTTCCATGAGCTGACCTTGCTAAACATTTCACTGCGGAGAGTTTTTAAGAAAATCTCATGGAGAGTTTCACTGATATGCAGAGAGGAAAGGGAAATTATGTATAGCTACAGAATAAGAAAAATCTGTTGTGGATAAGGATAGGGTCCGAAGTGATAAGGCTTGCAAATCATTGTACGATGTTTACGTTTGCTATCAAGAGGTGATCAGTAGTTTTGGAAACTGAAGATAGAACCTGAATGTGTGTGTCTGTCTGTCTGTGTGTATGTGTGTGTGTGTATGTGTGTGTGTGTGTGTGTGTGTGTGTGTGTGTAAAAATATATCAGTCGACTATATCCATGTAATCGACTGATCTTTATACGTCGAAAAAAAATATATATCCTATTTTGCCGATAAGCACAGATAGCCGGATGTTTTATTTCTTTCTTTAATGAAATAACGATAATCTTTATCTGCAATGGCTTTTTTATTCTTTAGTGAAATGACGAAAATCCAATCTCCATTGGCTAATATTTTTTTTTTTGTGAAATGACGAAATTCTTTCTTTATTTCTTTTTTTTAATGTAATGGCTACAGTCTTTATCTCTTTTTTTCTTCTTTAAAAATGAGATGACGAATATCCTTATTTCTATTATTTTTTCAACTTTAATATAATTACGAAAATCCTTGTATATTTTTTTCTTTAATGAAATTACTGAAATCCTTATCTCTATTCCCTTTTTCTTTATCTTTAATGAAATGGCGAAAATTCTTATCTCTATTCTTTTTTTATATAGTTAATGGAATGACGAAAATTCATATCTACTGTTTTTTTTTTTTTTTCATCTTTAATGAAATTACGAAAATCCTTATTTCTATTTTTTTTCTTTAATGAGATTACGAACATTTTTATCTACAATTTTATCTATCAAAGTGATCGGATTTCGTATGTAAACATTTCCATGAGTTTTAAGACGTATCCAGATTTCAAGATTTAGTTATGGCGAACGTGAAACGAGAATACAAGAAGAAAAACCAAAAAGTGAGCTTCTTTCATTCCAGAAAAAGTCTCCTCAAAAAAAAAAAAAAAAAAAAAAAAAAAAGTTAATATCACCCCGGACATGAGGGCGAAATAAAGCCTACCTCATTGACGTCTTCTCTCCTCTCTTCCTTTGTTTCGTCCGGTCTACATTTCCAGAAAAAAATGCGGAGAATGGTAACATGACATTTTTAAGAAAAAAAAATATAGAAGGGTAGACATTAAGGTATACAAACAATGAAAAAGAATGTGTGTGTGTGTGAGAAAGAGAGAGAGAGAGAGAGAGAGAGAGAGAGAGAGAGAGAGAGAGAGAGAGAGAGAGAGAGAGAGAGAGAGAGAGAGAGAGAGAGAGAGAGAAAGAGAGAGAGAGAGAGAGGGGGGGGGGGGAAGAGAGAGTCAGACAGACAGAGACAGGCAGACAGACAGACAGATAGAGAAAGGCAAACAGACAGACAGATAGAGACAGGCAGAGAGACAGGCCGACAGACAGAGAAAGACAGAGAAGAGATAGAGAGAGAGACTGACAGACAGACAGAGAAAGAGAGGGAGGGAGAGAGAGAAACTGACAGAGAAAAACAATGAAAGAGAGATTGAAAGGAGAATAGATGTAAACGGAGAAAGAAAAGAAACGCTAAGGGGATAAGATGTTCCGTCAGATGGACGGATATATCTGGATTTCTTGATAATTTCCATCGACGTATTTGACGCCGGGAACATCAAAGCCTCTATTGTATTACCCAGAAGTCCTCATACCCTCGGTCATGGTATGAATCTTATAAGTGTCGTCATTTTTCACTTCTGTGCACCAGGATAAGTTGATACGAGAACAAATTCTTTATTATGATTCTCAGAAATGTTTGGTTTATGAAGTTGTGGTCAATTTAACACGTACTGTTTCGAAGGGCAATTAAATTATGTAAAAGTAGGTTAATACACATTCACCATCAGCCTAATTGTGGGAAAAGCCAAGTAATATTTGATACGTCCTGATTCCCACGACAGATTTAATCAAGTTCGAAGAATAACAAGATGAGTGAACAGCAGCTGGGGAAATAAGTTCTAAAAAATAAATAAGGTTTAGTCCAATTAGCCGAAATGAGTTTTCTATAGAGCGAGAAGGGGTGACAGTGTATGGGAGAGAGGAGCGGCTGACTGACAAGAGAAAGTGAATGAATGATGGAATAGGGGATGAGGACTGTCATTCCAACACAGGTTCGGGGGAAAACACACTGTACTTGCCTAAAAAGTTAACGTTATTCATTTTGGTAATAAATCGAACAAAGTGATCAGCAGAAGAATGACTATAAAAGGGCTGTACCTTCTTTACGCCATGACTGTTGACATTGATATATTTCATGGCCCTAACTTTCCTTGATATGCAAATAAGTAAACATGCATAAAGGCAAGGACATAGGAGGGGAAGGGGAAGTGTCTGCTCTGAATATTCATGCACATTTAGAGGGAATGTATGCATGTACGTGAAGCCCCATGTGTATGCACAAAGTGACTTATCTTCAAATAACCATTTCTTATCCCTAATCCCTGATGACGTCACATTACGTATCACTGAAGTTAAACCGGATAACTCAAAAAAAATAAAAACAATAAAAGAGCACGGGTAAATTCTGTCCATTATGCTGAAATGGGGGAAGTCAGGCAATTAATGCAGTGGGAGTGCCTCTTTGTATAGTAGCGTTGTTGGATATAGTATCAGTAGAACTTTGTGCTATCTTTACCTTCGTATGACATTTAAAGACTAAAAATTATATACTCGAGTGTCAAGATAAAAGTTAAAATCCTCTAGAACTATTATGTAAAGTGATATTTCTAGAATTATGTAAATTCATCGACTATTTGATAAAACATAATAACATTATGTATGAACAAACATAATTGCGAAATACAATTATGTTATTATTACAGTTATTTCAGGATTGCTGCTTCAATGTTTTTAAAAAACTACATGCTTTGCATATAATATGTGTACCGACAACTAAATAAATATGTACTGAAAGAAAATGTGTAGAGATACGTGGAAATGAGGGAGCTTGGAGAGGCAAAAACATAACTTAGAGGAGGGAAATAATGTAAAGCGAAAGAGAGAGAAGGGGGGGTGATAATTACATCACCTATTTCCACTTTACACTAAGTCTTCGAAGTTTCTCTTCTCCAATGTCCCCTGACTTTGTAACTACTGTATCGCTGCAACTTCCTCTGCTGTAATAACTGGTCATTTTCTTTAGCATGAAGTTGACGCAATTCTCTCTTTCACTTCGGTTCTTGTGCGTGTGTGTGTGTGTATACATATAACTGTTATATTTTTATTAATATATTTTTTATTTACCCAACTAAACAGGATGAAGCTCACACACACGTTTTCATATCTGCACTTCATCCTATGCTACGCTCGTAAGAGGATTCTGGAGAGGCTAGGGAGATAAGAACGTAGGAGAGGGTGCGAAGGCCTGAATGTGTGTGTGTGTATATATATATATATATATATATATATATATATATATATATATATATATATATATATATATATATATATATATATGTTATATATATATACATATATATATATATATATATATATATATATATATATATATATAAATATATATATATACATACATACATACATATATATATATATATATATATATATATATATATATATATATGATAGATTGATAGATAGACAGATAGATAGATAAATGTGTGTATATGTATATATATATATATATAGATAGATAGATAGATAGATAGATAGATAGATAGATATATATATATATATATATATATATATATATATATATATATATATATATATATATATATATATAAGTGTATAGATATAAATGTATATAAATGTACAAACATATATATATATAATATATATATATATATATATATATATATATATATATATATATATATACATATATTTGTTACATTCGAACAACTGAAAGCCGCATTGTCTTCTAAACCAATATTGAAATCACCAGGTGCTAATCTTCCTTTTGATCTTAAGACATCTATCAGATGCTGGGCTAGATGTCCTTTTGCAGGATGTTGCTCACATTCCCTTGTTGGATACATTAACATTTAAGGATCTAATAACTGGCTTAGCGATGGTGATTATACTTGCAGTCCTTTAGATTTAGGTCAGTTCATGCAGATCGCGGTAACTAATGGTTTACTACATCATATAGTTGGTTAGCCTGTTTTTCTTTCTTTATGTACCTATCCGGTGGATAAATACTTGGTGGAGTACCTGTGTAAAGGCAAATGTAGTTTATGTTCACTTCTAAAAAAACAAACAAAAAAAACGTGATTTTTAGTACTGCTCTCGAGTGGTGATTCGAGCTAGGTATTCGAGTTAGATTCGAATCCAATTTGTGGCTCTCCTAGTGCGCGAGCTTCCATATGTATATTTTATTTGTTATTTATTCTGTTTCGGTCTAATTGTTAAACAGGAACCTACCTCTCCCGATGGGATGGAGACCCATATAAATTGCTGATTGATCTCTACATACATTCATACCGTATAACCATCACTAGTCGAGAAGAAAAGGTGTACTTAATGAAAACTCCACGAGCGTAGATTAATAAGGATTCAGCCACACTGGTTGCTGAAATATTCATGCACAGAGCGGTTAGGATTATCCACACCTACTGGTACTGTGACAAAGAAGAAAGTGAAGTGAGCTGTGAATCAAAGAAAAATATTATAATCGGTTTAGTGACTGATGTGTGTATTATATGTGGAAACTGTTATACGTGACGTTGAGTACCTTTGTGTATGTGTGTGTGCTTTGCACGTAACTCCTCTACACTGGTAAAACAATATAACACGAAAAAAAATCCCGTATTCACTTATACATACATACAGTATATGTATAGGACAGTCTTTACCAAATCAAACTTATATCTGAAACATTTTTAGGATGACCTACTTCAGCTGCCTTCCATTACACTCGTCTGATGATCCAATTTCATGAACGATCTATTTGCACTGCAGCCAAGCGGGTCATTTTTCATCCTCTCCCTCGCCTTCAACACAAAGTCGCTCGTCCCGATAACGAACGCATTGCCTGAGGCTTATCTTATAGTCCTTTATCTCTATACGTCTGTGAATTAGACAGACTGACTGGCCGAATTATTGCCTTTAAGTACGTAGGTATGAGGTTAGATAAACAGACAGACAAATCAATTTACAGGTAGATATTACTCAGCCAATAGTCTGATAATACATACTAAATTATGGGTATTGTCAATGCTCACCTTAACGAGACGTTTGAATATTCCACTATCAGAATTTAATGTATATTTGCTCAAGAGAGAGAAGCAAAAGTAACATTGATGCGGAATTGTTGTGTCACTCTTTTGTAATCGCAGGTTATCAAAGAATAGAATGTAAATATGTAGTTTAAAATTTTGAGCTTGCTTGTGTACATAAACCAGTCACCGTTATGTCTGTACGTCAGTATGTCAGTAACATTTTGTACCTAAGAGCTTATTTCTTATCAGACAGGAACTTTCGTGTTTTTCATTTGTCATCTAAACGCCTTTCTTTTTAAGCTTTTAGGAGTCCCAAGTATATGCATACACGTATACGCACATTCCGGAATTTATGTATGTATGCATATATGCATACAGGTATACATGGAGGGATGTATCTCCATTTTCATTTATTTATATCTGTCTGTCGATGTCTCTCTCTCTCTATCTATTAATGAAAATAGAAATAATTGAATCAATATGATATAAATGGATAGACAGCTGGACACACATAAACATACATACACACACATATAAGTAAGTGTGTGTGTGCGTGTGTTGTGTGTGTGTGTGTGTGTGTGTGTGTGTGTGTGTGTGTGTGTGTGTGTGTGTGTGTGTGTGTGTGTGTGTGTGTGTGTGTGTGTGTGTGTGTTTTGTGTGTATCTCTCTCTCTCTCTCTCTCTCTCTCTCTCTCTCTCTCTCTCTCTCTCTCTCTCTCTCTCTCTCTCTCTCTCCTCTCTCTATATATATATATATATATATATATATATATATATATATATATATATATATATATATATATATATATATATATATATACATACACACACACACATTACTACATCTAAAGCGCACCCGCCGCAGCGAGGCACCGAGGCAGAGTCGAAGGCGCTTCGGCGAGAACCCTCTTCCTCTCCGCTCCTCCGCCGCGCCCATTACCAAACCTCCAGAAATTTCTATTAAGGCAACGCGGAAGGAGAGAGACCTTTGCCCTTATTGATTCAGAGATTCAATTTGGCCTTTTTTGCAGGGAAATTGCGGGAAAACACGAGCGAGGAAGGAGCGAAAGACACAAAATGAGTTTGAAGGGAAAATGCACAAAGAAGAAAAAAAGGAAACGGGAATTTTGGGGTAACTCTGACAAATATTTTCCTTTCTGTTTTTCCCTTTTTCAAGAAATCTTTTTGCTGGTCTTTTAATTTTGTTCGCCGCTGAGTAGAAAAAAAACATGACAAAAGGAACGACTGTAGGAAGAATAGCAAAAATATTACTATCTTTACAGTCTTTAGGAATGTTGCCAGATTATTGGTCTAGTAATATCTATCTGCATATCTGTTTGTATATCTACCTACATACCTACCTACTCATCAATCAGACAGTGATTCAGTCAGTCAGTCTATCTATCTATCTATCAATAGATCCCATCCACTAACGTAGAAATAGAAGGGAATATTAGATAAACATGAGACCCGCGAGGGAGGGAGTGACAGATGACCCGCTTGACTGCAGTACAATTAAAAATAATAATTTTTGTTAGTATCATCTTCATCATTCTCATTATCACCATAATCATCATTCTCAATATCATCATCATCACCATTATAGTAATAATTGTTATTATCATTATCTGTTATTATTATCATTATCGTTATTATTATTTATTCAATATTATTATTTTTTAATCATTATTATCATTATCATTATTACTATTATTATTATGATCATCATCATCATCTTGTTTTTTAATCATTACTATCAATATCATTATCATTTATATTTTCATTATTATCATTATTGTCATTACTATCATCATTGTTATTACCATTGTCATCATTATTATTGGTCATATTGTCAGTATCATTATTATTGTCATTACTTTTATCAGGCTGATCATTATCATTACTGATTAAAAAATACTAAAGGTAATTAAAAATAATAACCATTGTCACTCTCCTCCTTATGATTATCATTACCATGCACCATTATCAGTACAATTGCAGGCCTGTTTCATTCGCCCAGTACAAGATATCCGATATTCGGGTAACGTTACTATAATCTACATCTAAAGCACTTCCTGTTGAAGATGGGTGTTTGCTCTTCACGGAATGGAGCCTCAATGCCTTACTCAGTCATTCATTCATTGATCTCTTTTTGTGTCGGTGACCTTGTCTACCTGTATATTTGTGTATTTGTCTGTTTTATCTATCTAGTTTATGTGTATATCTATATTCATTCATCTCTCTCTCTCTCTCTTCTTTCTCTCTCTTTCTCTTTCTCTTTCTCTCTCTCTAACTAACTATCTATCTATCTATCTATCTATCTATATCTATCTATCTATCTATCTATCTCTCTCTCTCTCTCTCTCTCTCTCTCTCTCTCTCTCTCTATATATATATATATATATATATATATATATATATATATATATATATATATATATATATATATAATAATATACATCAGAAACGCTCCGCCAAATGCCTGCAATGAGCCTCACACCAAAGACCACAACAATGCAACGCTGCCATCAGATCCCGGTGTTGTAATTTGGAAAATCAAAAAAATAAAATATAAACTTGCAGCCATCAATGTCGAAGCCTCTGGTCTGAATAATCTGAGACTTTCCGATCTGAATTGTCAAAATTATTCTGAAGTGTCCTAGTTGCCGTCGTTACGAAGGTATTGCTGAATCCATAATGTAGTGTAAAGGCAAAATAGCGTTCTAGTGTTTCTAGCACTGTTTTAGATACAATTGGAATAGGTCGATATGAAGAAACATATAAAACAAGCGATTTAAATTCATCTTACAATGTTTTTTTGTTTTTTTTTTCACGATGAAGCCCGCAATGCATGTGTATAATATGATGCCGGTGCTGCGGAACTTGTATACTCAAGGCTGTGCACGTTGCAAGTTATGGCAAGAGAGCACTAAGCGCGCATGGGAGCTCCAGCAAATTGCAAAATTTTAACTTGGAAGAATGTTTGCACAGCCAGACAAAATTATATTCCAGTGTTCGTGGCCACTGCATCTGCAGAGCGTTCATTTAGCAGCATGAAGTTAATCAAGAACTTTTTAAGAACCACACTGGCACAGGAAAAGCTTACAGATCTCGCAGTGTAGAGTAAAGAAAGTGACCTAGTCGGGACCGTTGATTTCAGAACATAATTAGTAACTTTGCAAACATGATAACCCACAAGGAATATTTTTTTTTTTTTATCTAAATACATGCAATACACTAGTTATATGAACATTTACCATTTGAAAATACTCTATATACATTATTTTTTATATGTGGGGGGGTGTTGCAAACTCATAATATGCTTTCAAACATGAATTCCTTGAAAAGGCATTTCCCTATTCAACAACTGCCTAAAGAGTGTGGTCATAGAAAAAGTTACGCAGGTCAAGCTGTCGACGGAAAGGTGTGTATGTATGTATGTATATGTATATATATATATATATATATATATATATATATATATATATATATATATATATATATATATATATATATATATATATATATATATATATATAGGTTAAAAGACACACACTCAAAAACATACACTCACTGACACATACTCACATACAAATACAAAACTTATATTTAGATAGAGGGTAGGTAGGTAGGTAGATAATTAGGAAATCAGGCAGATAAACTGACAGACAGACAGACAGGCGAGCAAGCAGGCAGGCAGGCAGGCAAACAAGCAGACAGATAAGAAAATAAGTAAAGGAAGAAGGTTGGTAGGTAGGCACTTTGATCTTGTCTATGAAATGGATTTCCAATAAGACATTGTCATTCACATGGAAAGAAACTAATAATCATTCCAATCCCCGAACCAGGCAAGCATGCTTCTATACCAAGGAATTACAGCCCAGTTTCTCTCCCCTTATGCATCTGCAAGCTGATGGAGAAAATTGTAAGCTTCAGGTTGACGTGGTTACTAGAAAAGAAAAACGTTCTGACCCAATATCAACTTGGGTTTAGAAAATTGAGATCGACCACAGATGATGGAGACTACTATACAGAAGTCCTCACAGCGACTTCACATGTTAGCAGTCTCCTTTCACCTCGGAAAAGCTTACGATACTACTTGGAGGTATGGTATACTCATGAAGCTGTATGATATGGGTTTAAGAGGAGTATTACCTACCTTCATACAAAGCTTCCTCGCTGGTAGGAAGTTTATAGTGCAGGTGGGAAGATCAGCTGGAAAGGATCCCGCAAGGGAGTGTCTTAGGTATGACCCTGTTTGCCATTGTTGTAAATGACATTATAAAATTCGTTCCAAGAACTGTGTCATGTAGTCTGTATGTGAATGACGTCACACTGTACTGCTTACGAGGAAGCTTACGAGATGTACAAGGAGACATGCAGACTGCGCAGTGGGCAACATACCATGGGTTCAAATTCTCACCAAGACCATGGCTATGCTCTATCAAGGGGCAAACATTGTGTTTTGTCCAAGAGGTGAAGTACTTGCGTCTAATTCTTGACTCGAGGCTTCCGTGGGTACCTCATGTCAAACGGTTAAAAGTGAAGGCTGCAAAAGCATAACAAATTGAATAGTCTTTATCTTTACACTCTCTCCCAGTGTATTTCCACATGAGTAAAGATCAATCAGAACTGATATGATTATCAAACATTGCAATTCAAACCAACAGACTACAAATCTAAGCGATCGGCATACTAGTTGCAGAGCGGCGGATAATCTTCCTCTCACAAGCAAAATAAAATGGATAATTAAACCTTCCGAAAAGCGTGGCCAATCCAGACCCTCGCAGGACACACGCAGATCCTCAAACCTGAAAATATTATTCCATGCGAAATGCAGTTCAGAAGAATTATTTCTCCTCCAGACGACATCGAGAGATCAAAGAAATTCATCATCTTTGTCTGAACCTCGCGAGCTTCATCGCAAAAAAAAAAAAAAAAAAAAAAAAAAAAAAAAAAAATTGAGGACTAAAGATGGACGAAGAAAAAGACGAAGAAGAGCCAGTGGAGATAGAATCAATATTGAATCTAAAGTCGAATATATACGGAATAAGGGAGAGAAAGAGGCAGCAAATCTTTCTCTCTGTTTACATGTGTGTGTGTGTGTGTGTGTGTGTGTGTGTGTGTGTTGTGTGTGTGCGGGTGCGCGTATGTGTGTATGTATGTATACACGTATATTTATGTATATATATATATATATATATATATATATATATATATATATATATATATATATATATATATATATATACTATATACATATCGGACGCGTTTACCTCCTCTCCGCATCAGCCAAACAATCCAGCAAACCATGGCATCCTTTGGTCCCGCAACGTCAGAGGGAAATCCGGCTCCCTCCCCCGGGTCAAAGGGGGCCAACCGGGGGGCTTCCCCGGTGCTTCCTCGGGCAGCTAGCACGAGCTCTTATCCCCAAAGTGAAAGGGGACCCTTAGCCAGGGGTTACGAGCTCCCTTCCCGGGGAAATGGGACCTCCGCCCAAGGACACGGGTCCAGCGGTAGTGCGGGTCAAAGGATGATGGGCACTCCCACGGCACCCTGGGGAATGGCTGCTCCCCCACGCAGGGTAATGGATGCATCAATGCAAGCAGTGAAAACATTGAAAGCAAAACAGAAAAAAAAAACAATCTATCAAAGCGGCAATGTATTTATAGCGCTGAACACCATCCTATGCTTTGTTGCCACAAAAAAAAGCGTGGGCTAGATTGCTTATCTGTGATCAGAATAAAAATACTATTTGGTCCCGAAGATACTGAAAAGGCCCACGATATCGTAATCAACTTATCAGACTCTAAGATACACAACAAAGGACACTAAGGTGATGTTAAACATTATTGTGCACACCATGATTGACCACTGTGTTCATAGTGAAAACCTGGTGTTCGCAACAACAATAACTAACATCCCAACCACGGACTGGACGCCAACGAAAAACAGGTATTTCTATTCCTTTTATTAATTTCTTCCAAAAGACTAGAAATCAGGAAACACAGACACATGAAGAACCTTCCTTCAACAATGACAGTTTGTTGGAAAACAACATTTGTTAATAGGGATGGGTCTCCAAACAAAACGATAGATCAGAAGCAGGAATGCGAAGAGGCAGCAGACGTCACGACAGATACACAGTGTTCCTATATATCACAAGTTATCATCCAGACACAAATGGAGAAGACATCGAACATCTTTCGGGCAGTTTTGAAAATATATTAAGTGTAAAGGCATAAAACCGAGCACTTCCGTAAAAAAAACTAGGCGTACTCATTGACAGATTCATGACATCCACAGAAAAGTAATAGACATACTAATTTACCTAAACCATATCAAAAATAAAATTCCTGATAAAACTAGAATATATGTTATATAAACACTAGTTCTCAGTGTAATTAATTATTACACAAACATAGGTCAGATTCAGAAAATTCAAAAATTACAAAACTTTGCTGCCAGAGTAGCACTTAGTAACGTAAAGAAGTATGACCACATTACTCCTCACACACACACACACCACACACACACACACACCACACACACACACACACACACACACACACACACACAACAACACACACACACACACACACACACATATGTATATATATATATATATATATATATATATATATATATATATATATATATATATATATATATATATATATATATATATATATATATATATATATATATATATATATATATATATATATTATTATATATATTATATATATATATATATATATATATATATATATATATATATATATATATATATATATATATATATATATATATATATATATATATATATATATATATATATATATATATATATATATATATATATATATATATATATATATATATATATATATATATGTGTGTACACATATACATAATACATACATACATACACATAAATATGTATATAAATACAACACACACACACATCACACACACACACACACACACACACACACACACACACACACACACACACACACACACACACACACACACACACACACACACACACATCACACACACAATACACGAATATAGACACGGATACAGATATATATTCGCACTGTATATATGTATGTGTTTGTTTTTGTATGCAGCATATGTGGACATAGATACCTGCGGGATTTTTCTGATGGAAAATACCTGTGAATATGTATATACAACTGCGTAGACTTACTGCATTTATACCATTTGTTTCCATTTATATGCAATTTGTTCGGAATATATATTTGCATGTCAAAGGCCCATGATTTGTTCCTCTACATATAGATAAAATATTACTTGCTGGGATATACCATCACTTATTCCTTTTACATATATTTTTTTCATTATTTATATATTTTACGTATGAACATTTCAGTTTTTTGATACGTAGTTTTGTAATTATAAATCTCTCTCTCTCTCTCTCTCTCTCTCTCTCTCTCTCTCTCTCTCTCTCTCTCTCTCTCTCTCTCTCTCTCTCTCTCTCTCTCTCTCTCTCTCTCTGTATCTATCTATCTATCCTTTCATCTATTTACCTTTGACTCTTATTTTTCTTTGCCTTTTATTTTATAAGCATAACATCCGCTACAATTCCTAGGAGTCTCTGAAAAAAGACAAGGAAAGATGGAGGGAGCGGGAAAAACAAACAGTTAAATGAATTTTCATATATTTCCAGTTCCTGCAAACAAAATACTTTCATTCCAAACACTATTAAGGAAATGAATATTTCCTCCCAGTGTGCATCAGGCCAACACTACAATTTCTTTTCATCAGTATAGAAGAACTTCAGCTCTGGAGAAATAAAACATTTTTTTGTCTTTACGAAAATTAAGAAATGTAGGAGGCTACGGTAGCAGTTAGTAAACATCCATTGTTTTTTTTATGTTTTTTTTTGTGTTTTATTATTATCATTATTATTATTATTATTATTATTATTATTATTATCGTCGTCAGCTTTTAAAGAAAATGTTTCGTGTTGCTCGAGGCATTGAGGCGAAGATCTGATCGAACTTTTTGCAACCACGTGATCACGTTTTGAATATAGTTACCGAGTCTGCAGATTTGTGAGAGCGAAGGTGTCGATAAAGAGTGAAGAAGAAAAATAAATATTGGAAAAGGATTATAGACAGGCCTTCTTCTTCTTCTTTCTCTTGCTCCTTCTTCGTTTATTCCTTCTTATTATTATCATTCTTTCCCTTCTTATTATTCTTGTTTTTCTTATCCTTCTTCTTATTCTTCTCTCCCTTCCTCTTTTTTTCTACTACTTCTTATTCTGCTTTCCCTTCTTCTTTCTCAATCACTTTTTTCCCTTTTTCTCTCCTTCTTCTTCTTCTTCTCTACCTTTCTTTCTTCTACTTCTTTCCCTTCTACTTCTTCTTCTTTCTACTTCTTCTTCTCTCCCTTCTACTTTTTCTTCTCTCCCTTCTACTTCTTCTTTCCCTTCTACTTCTTCTTCTCTCCCTTCTTCTTCTTCTCTCCCTTCTACTTCTTCCTCTCTCCCTTCTTCTTCTTCTTCTTCTCTCCTTCTTCAGAAGAATTATTTTTACTCATTATTCATCAGGAAGTTTCCATATGTTTTTTACCCATTTTTACTCATTATTTTTACTCATTATTCCATATGCTTTTTACTCATTTTAACTCATTATTTTTACTCATTATTCCATAAGCTTTTTACTCATTATTCCATATGCTTTTTACTCATTTTTACTCATTACTTTTACTCATTATTCCATATGCTTTTTACTCATTTTACTCATTACTTTTACTCATTATTCCATATGCTTTTTTACTTTTTACATTTTTACTCATATGCGTTTTACTCATTTTTACTCATTACTTTTACTCATTATTCCATATGCGTTTTACTCATTTTTACTCATTATTCCATATGATTTTTACTCATATTTACTCATTATTCATCGGGAAGTTAATCCTATGCTTCCATAATAATTTTACATCAGGTTGTTAAGAGCTGTGCTTGTGTTGCTAACCTCTGTTATTCGGATATTTAGTATAATTTGTTGCTATACAAAAAAATTGTCATACTAATGGAAGTTAACCATTTCCATTCAAATATTGTACTTGATGGTGTGTTAAGGTGTCACACTAGAACTTTTTCCGTCAATTTTTTGACAATTTTCTGATTTTTTTTTTCCATTTTTTAGCGGATTGTCTCTTTTCCAGTCAGACGATAATGATCGTTTCCGTCTGAAAACCTTTCCGTCAACTTTTTCAGCCAAGTCTAATCAAACTAAGAGCTATAATCGAGAATGTTTGTATTTATGTTAAATAAAATTGTAAAAAAAAATGACGGAAAAGGGGCTAGTGTGACAGCGCCTTTAGAAAACCTTTAATTCATAATAAATTAAGCTTGCTGAGTAATTCACATTAAACTTACAGTACACATTGGCAAAGGCTAATCCTTATTTGCATTAGCCATGTTGGTGAGGTGTTGCTAAGGCACGCTAATCGATTTCCACAAATCAAAGTCCCATGTGCACACTCCTGAAGGTATTCATGAGGCTAACATGAGCTGAGGAGGCTCGCTGTGATGAGCGCTACGAGTGGTTCCGGGTTCCCGCAAATGCCTCTCGTGCGGAGATGTGTTTACGACCTCGGGAATGTTTTGAAAATACGCTCGTAGTGAGACACGGGAGAGTAGCTTCATTGGCGATGTAAACAAACCTGTGATTTTGTATGCGCGGTAGTAAATGCGGCCCCAGGTGTGGCGTAAGACTGATTTGGAGTGAATATTGGGGGGGGGGGGGGACTTTAATAAAAGTAATAATGATAAGGACAAAATAATGTTTAAAAATGACAATTATGATTATGATAATAATGATAATAATTATAATGATGATGAGTATAATGAAATGATGATTATGATAATTATGGTAATGTGATAATAATCGTTATCATTATTATTATCATTATGATTGTTATTATCATAATTGACATTACTAGTAATAATAAGTCTCTTGCTTGCGTTTTATTATGTTCAGTTTATATTTGCTCATTCATTTTTTTTTTCTTTCTTTTTTTCTACTTTAAATTTTTAGTATGTTTTACCAGATGCATTCAGTTTCAGTACTTTAATTTTGTTTCACTTCTAAGTATTTTGCCTGTGTTGTATTTACAGTTTGGTTCAGTTTGATATTCAGCCTTGTCTTTTACTTGTGTTTTATTAACTATTATTTCATTTGAGCATAATACTTATCATCCTTTTTCACTTTTTGTATTTCATTTGTTCCGCTTAACTCTAGGTTTACTTTTTTTAGTAGTCTGGGTTTTGTTCAGTTTTCTTCGGTTTTCTATTAATAAATGTATGATTTATTTTGTGTTCTGTGTGCCTTCCATCCTGCCAAATACTCTTCACATTAAAAGACCTTCTATGAACATGTTAATAACCTTGCTAGGTGCTGAATCATTACAGTAGTAAAAGTATTAGTATTAGTAGTAGTAAGAGAAGTAGTAGTAGTAGTAGTAATAAGAGAAGTAGTAGTAGTAGTAGTAGAAGTAGTAAAAGTAATAGAAATAGAAGTAGTAGTAGTAGTAGGAGGAGGAGGAGTAGAAGTAGTAAAAATGGTAGTAGTAGAAGTAGTAGAGGTAGTAGTAGGAGGAGGAGGAGTAAAAATGATAGTTACAGTAGTAGTTGTTCTTGATGTAGTTGTTGTAGAAGTAGTAGTAGTAGAAGTAGTAGTAGTAGTCGTAGTAATAGTAGTAATAGTAGTAGTAGTAGCAGAAATAGAAGTAGCAGTAGTAGTAGTAATAGTAGTAAAAGTAGTGTAGTAGTAGTAGAAGTAGTAGTAGAGTAGAAGTAGTAGTAGTAGTAGTAGAAAGTAAAGTAGTACAATAGTAGTAATCAGTAGAGTACGTAGAAGGTTAGAAGTAGAAGTAGCAGTAGTAGTAGAAATAGAAGTAGTAGTAAGTAGTAATAGTAGTTAGTAGGTAATATAGTATAAAGTAGTAGTAGTAGTAGAATTAGCAACAGTAATGATGATAATTTGCACAGCACCAATACGTTTTGGGGACGCTATACTAAACTCTACGGTAACCAGTTGCCACATTTTACTTACTTATAGCTGTGGCAATAGTAGAAGTAGTAGTAGTCTACTAAGTAGTAATAAAGTAGTAGTAGTAGAAGTAGCAGTAGTAGAGTAGATAGAAAGCAGTAGTTAGTAGTAGAAGTAGTAGTAGTAGTAGTCCAGTAGTAGAAGTAGTAGTAGTAGTAAGTAGTAGTAGTATAAAGTAGTAGTAGTAGTAGAATAGAAGTAGTAGCTAGGTAGTAGTAGTAGTAGAAGTAGAAGTAGAAGTAGTAGCAAGTAAATAGCAGTAGGAGAAGTAAGTAGTAGTAGAAGTAGCAGTAGTGAGTAGAGTAGAAGTAGTAGAAGTAGTAGTAGTAGTAGTAGAGTAGAAGTAGAAGTAGTAGTAGTGTAGTAGTAAGTAGTAAGTAATAGTAATAGTAGTAGAAATAAAAGTAGTAGTAGTAGTATAGAATTAGCAATAGTAATAATGATAATTTGAACAGCACCTATACGTTTTTGGGTCGATGTGCTAAACTCTACGGTAACCAGTTGCCATATTTTACTTACTTATATCTTGGTCAGTATACACTGTGACTTCATACGAAGAGGTCGTGT
>NW_020868357.1:459678-479678 GCF_003789085.1 Penaeus vannamei
TGAATAACCCAATAAGATTAACCAATGCAATTAACAAGTCTGAATTTCACATATACATAATTGAAGTCACATTCAGTGTCCTAGGGATTGGGAAGGCAACAGATTCGAAATAGAAGACATAAAAAAATAAGATCACTAGCAGAAATAAAAAAACGGACCATGGGAAATTACTTGTAAGCAGCCAACATCCAGTACTAATACAAACTGCACATATGCAACCATCTATCCAGTAGAACCAGAACCTGATATCAAAACAATAAAAGAAAAGATAAGAACCCTAGATGAAATTTCCCACATCCAAGAAGTAATGAGAATTAACAAAATCAACCCAGATAAAAACCAAACTGAAAATGGATACCAACAAAATCACTAAGAATAACATTCAAAGAACCACTACCCGAAACGGTCGTAAGTGGACGCACATCCTACAAAACGCAACAATATACCTTCCCAATTCCTAAATGCTATAACTGCCCGAGATATGGCCACGGAATCTTAACCCGTACAGATAAAAAAGAAATAAAAAATGCAGTAGATGTAGCAGCACTAACTATGAATTTAAAACTTGTACAAATGACCCATACGGTTTCTTTTGTGAAGGAAAACACGTACCAAATAGTAATGCATGTGACATACATAAAAAAGCACAAGAAATTAACAAACACAACTTCACACCAAATAACCCAGACATAAAGAAAAAACGACAACTAAAAACCAGAATCAGAACAAATTATAAATCATAACAACAAAGACAAAGAGTCACAACCAGACAACACAAAAATAACAAAAGGAAAACATTCACCACAGAGCAATCCATATCCCAGAAACACAAACCAAAACCAGAACCAGAATACACCACAGAGCAATAACCTTAACACAAGATGTAACACCAGAAGAGAGAACACCTCGAAGACAAACAATACAAAACACAGAAAGAAACCCAGTGAAATAAAGATTAACACCAGTGTAAGGGTTGGCTTTAAATCTTCCGTTCTTGTTTAATTTTATGCCGAGCAATTAGTTACTGGAACGAAGAAGCCGGCAAGATTTTCAACCCAGTAAGAAATAACAATATCGAACCCAGTACTCAAGCAAGCATGAACAGAAATGCAATACTTATTCACAACTGTCAGGAGAATCAATAATCTCAAATTTTAATTACCTTATAAAATTTATCAATGCAATTAACAAGTCTGAATATCACAAATACATAATTAAAGATACACTCAGTGTCCTAGGGATTGGGAAGGCAACAGATTCGAAATAGAAGACATAAAAAAGAAAATACCCGTAGCAGAAATATAAAGATTGGACCATGGGAAATTACTTGTAAGCAGCCAACATCCAGTATTAATACAAATACAAATATTAATACATCTATCCAGTAGAACCAGAACCTGATATCAAAACAATAAAAGAAAAGATAAGAACCCTAGAGGAAATTTCCCACATCCAAGAAGTAATAAGAATTAACAAAGTCAACCCAGATAAAAAAACACTGAAAAATGGATACCAACAAAATCACTAAGAATAACATTCAAAGGACCACTACCCGAAAGGGTCGTAAGTGGACGCACATCCTACAAAATGCAACAATATACCTTCCCAATTCCTAAATGCTATAACTGCCCGAGATATGGCCACGGGATCTTAACCCGTAAAAATAAAAAATGCAGTAGATGTAGCAGCACTAACCGTGAATTTAAAACGTACAAATTATTCATACCGTTTCTTTTGTGAAGGAAAACGCGTGTCAAATAGCAATACATGTGACATACATAAAAAAGCACAAGAAATTAACAAACACAACTTCATACCAAATAACCCAGACATAAAGAAAGAACTACAACTAAAACCAGAATCAGAACAAATTATAAATCATAACAACAAAGACAAAGAGTCACAACCAGACAACATAAAAATAACAAAAGGATACATTCACCACAGAGCAATCCATATCCCAGAAACACAAACCAAAACCAGAACCAGAATACACCACAGAACAATAACCTTAACACAAGATGTAACACCAGAAGAGAGAACACCTCCAAGATAAACAATACAAAACACAGAAAGAAACCCAGTGAAATTAAGATTAACACCAGTGTAAGGGTTGGCTTTAAATCTTCCGTTCTTGTTTAATTTTATGCCGAGCAATTAGTTAGCGGAACGAAGAAGCATTTGGCAAGATTTTCAACCCAGTAAGAAATAACAATATCGAACCCAGTACTCACGTAAGCATGAACAGAAATGTAATACTTATTCAACTGTCAGGAGAATCAATAATCTCAAATTTTAATAACCCAATAAGATTAACCAATGCAATTAACAAGTCTGAATTTCACAAATACATAATTGAAGACACACTCAGTGTCCTAGGGATTGGGAAGGCAACGGATTCGAAATAGAAGACATAAGAAAATAAGACCACTAGCAGAAATAAGAAAACTTGGACCATGGGAAATTACTTGTAAGCAGCCAACATCCAGTATTAATACAAATTACACATATGTAACCATCTATCCAGTAAAACCAGAACTTGATAACAAAACAATAACAGAAAAGATAAGAACCCTAGATGAAATTTCTCACATCCAAGAAGTAATAAGAATTAACAAAGTCAACCCAGATAAAAACCAAACTGAAAAATGGATACCAACAAAATCACTAAGAATAACATTCAAAGAACCACTACCCGAAAGGGTCGTAAGTGGACGCACATCCTACAAAACGCAACAATATACCTTCCCAATTCCTAAATGCTATAACTGCCCGAGATATGGCCACGGGATCTTAACCCGTAAAAATAACAAAAATAAAAAATGCAGTAGATGTAGCAGCACTAACCATGAATTTAAAACTTGTACAAATGACCCATACGGTTTCTTTTGTGAAGGAAAACACGTACCAAATAGGAATGCATGTGACATACATAAAAAAGCACAAGAAATTAGCAAACACAACTTCACACCAAATAACCCAGACATAAAGAAAAAACTACAACGAAAACCAGAATCAGAACAAATTATGAATCAGAACAAATCATAAATCATAACAACAAAGACAAGGAGTCACAACCAGACAACACAAAAATAACAAAAGGAAAACATTCACCACAGAGCAATCCATATCCCATAAACACAAACCAAAACCAGAACCAGAATACACCACAGAGCAATAACCTTAACACAAGATGTAACACCAGAAGAGAGAACACCTCCAAGACAAACAATACAAAACACAGAAAGAAACCCAGTGAAATTAAGATTAACACCAGTGCAAGGGTTGGCTTTAAATCTTCCGTTCTTATTTAATTTTATACTGAGCAATTAGTTACTGGAACGAAGAAGCCGGCAAGATTTTCAACCCAGTAAGAAATAACAATATCGATCTCAGTACTCAAGCATGCATGAACAGAAATGCAATACGTATTCAAATGTCAGGAGAATCAATAATCTCAAATTTTAATTACCCAATAAAATTGATCAATGCAATTAACAAGTCTGAATTTCACAAATACATAATTGAAGATACACTCAGTGTCCTAGGGATTGGGAATGCAACAGATTCGAAATAGAAGACATAAAAAGATGAGACCACTAGCAGAAATAAGAAAACTTGGACCATGGGAAATTACTTGTAGGCAGCCAACATCCAGTACTAATACAAATTGCACATATGCACCCATCTATCCAGTAGAACCAGAACTTGATATCAAAACAACAAAAGAAAAGATAAGAACCCTAGATGAAATTTCCCACATCCAAGAAGTAATAAGAATTAACAAAGTCAACCCAGATAAAAACCAAACTGAAAAATGGATACCAACAAAATCACTAAGAATAACATTCAAAGAACCGCTACCCGGAAGGGTCGTAGGTGGACACACATCCTACAAAACGTAACAATATACCTTCCCAATCCCTAAATGCTATAACTGCCCGAGATATGGCCACGGGATCTTAACCCGTAAAAATAAAAAAAAAGATGCAGATGTAGCAGCTCTAACCATGAATTTAAAACGTGTACAAATGATCCATACCGTTTCTTTTGTGAAGGAAAACACGTGTCAAATAGCATTACGTGTGACATACATAAAAAAGCACAAGAAATTAACAAACACAACTTCATACCAAATAACCCAGACATAAAGAAAGAACTACAACTAAAACCAGAATCAGAACAAAATATAAATCATAACAACAAAGACAAGAGTCACAACCAGACAACACAAAAATAACAAAAGGAAAACATTCACCACAGAGCAATCCATATCCCAAAACCAGAATCAGAATACACCACAGAGCAATAACCTTAACACAAGATGTAACACCAGAAGAGAGAACACCTTGAAGACAAACAATACAAAACACAGAAAGAAACCCAGTGAAATTAAAATTAACACCAGTGTAAGGGTTGGCTTTAAGTCTTCCGTTCTTATTTAATTTTGTGCCGAGCAATTAGTTATTAGTAGTTAGATGGTAGCGATGGCAGCGTCAAAAGGTATTTTAAAAGAATTTATATATAGTTTGGTGTTGGGAAACACAGAATTTAAGCAAAAAAATGGTTTTATTCAATATGAGAAAACACACAAAAACACGAAAAAGACAGAGCATCAATTATAAAATAATGGCCAAAAAAAAAAAGATTGGTTCAAGATATGTATAGGGATGTAACATCAAAGGTTAGTAGCTGCGTCGGTTAACGGATGAATTTTACATCAAATTAGGACTCCACCAAGGGTCTACTCTCAGTCCGTATATATTCGACCTTATAATGGACGTTCTAAGCGAAGGAATTCGAGAGGAGGCACCCTGGACAATGTTATTTGCAGATGACATTGTCTTGGTGTGTAATACCAAAGAATCATTGAGAGACAAACTATCGCAATGGAAGAGGGCTTTGGAGGACCGAGGCTTGAAGATAAGCAGAACAAAGTCTGAGTACCTCTCATTTAATGATTTTGAGGAAGAAAGTGAGGTGGAAATGGATGACGAGATCATTAAGACGGTACCAGCTTTTAAATATCTAGGCTCACATGTGACAGAGGATGGTGAACTGGATGTAGAAGTAAATCAACGCATTCAGTCAGGGTGGCAGGCATGGAGAAGATTTTCAGGAGTACTCTGCGACAAGAAGATCAGCGCAAGACTCAAAGGGAAGGTTTATAAAACAGCTGTGAGACCTGCTATCCTTTATGGAAGCGAAACATGGCCAATTAAGAGGGTGCATGAAAAGAAGGTGAATGTAGCAGAGATGAGGATGTTAAGGTGGATGTGTGGTGTCACGAAGAATGATATGATCAGGAATGACTACATCAGAGGCACAGTCAAGGTTACAGAAGTGAGTGCAAAGATGCCAGAAAGAAGTATTATCTGGTATGGGCATGTCATCAGAAGTGAAGAAGACTATATTGGAAATGAGTTATGGAATGGACGAAGAAGAGGTAGACCTAAGTTAAGTTGGAGGGACAGGCTGAAAGATCTGTAAGACAAGGAACTCGGAAGGGAAGATGCAATGGACAGAGCAAGATGGAAGAGGCTAACGAGGAAACAGAACCCCATATGCCACGAGCTCCAAGCCAACTGTCTTAGGAGGTAAGCAGTTGCTCCGAAGTCAATTCGTTTTGGATTTATATTGTTCCTTCTGTTTAAGAATGCTTTGTTTTCTTTAAGTTTCATTTTCCGAATTAATCTTAATGCATCTTGAAAAAAAAACATATGAAAAAAATAAGAAATACAATATGCAAATGATGGCGGGAAGCGAAGACTGCCTTCAAGACGGTCGTTGGTCGTGGCGAGGTGGTGGTTTGCGCTCGTTCCTCGGCTCCTTGAGGGAGTTAGGCGTAGCGTCTTGACGGAGCGCGAACTATGGCGACGAGTCCCCTGAATTCGGAGAAAGCTGCCTTACTACACCAGAAACAAATAAACAGCAAAACAAAACAGAACCTGCAAAATCACCAAACCACACGAACAAACAAAAAAATACAAATTCAGAACAGTCACCAATAACATGGACATTACCCACACCTGTAACTCACTCCCATCATCCAAACCCACTACCTACACCTGTAACCCAAATACACCATCACCCATCACCTGTACCCAACTTCTGCACCAAAGAACAAAAGGGGAAAAACAGAAAAGAAGAAGAAAAGGTAAATTCAAACTGGGTGACTACCACAAAAAAATATAATGAAGGCAATAACTAATTTGATAAGCAATATAAATTCAAAGAAATCTGTTTTAGAAATAATAATTGAAACAGCAAAAATTAAACCCCAATTCTGAAACGAATAACAAATTGAATAAATGAATAAAATAATTCTGTGGAATGCTCATTCTATCCATAGGAAAGAAACAGAATTAGATTATTTTATCTATAAATACAATCCAGGTGTAATTGCTTTATGCGAAACCTGGTTAGAAGAAAAAGACAGTTTTAAGATAAATAATTATGATATAATTAGGAAAGGCAAAAAAAATCAAATTGATGGAGAGCTAATTCTAGGAATTAGAAAAGACGTACAATTTAGGAAACTAACTTTAAATGATAGGTGTCAAAGTTCAATACAAAGAAAAATTGTTAAATATAATAATATTGAATAATCCTTGTAATAATATAACAGAAGAATAATCCCAATATTACTATGATCAGTTACAAGACCCAAAATTAATAACAGGTGACTTTAATGCACATCACCCCAATTGGAACCCAAATAACAATAAGTTAAGTAACATAACAGGAAAAAACCTGGTCAATTTATAAATCAAAACAATATTCTACTTCTAACGCCGAAAGGACAAATAAGCAGAATAGATCCAGTAACAAATAAAGAATCCACATTATTATTATTATTATATTAAGCTATATAATGAGCCACATTGAAAAAATCGAGATTTATACCACCAAAGGTGTCAGTGCAGGTCAGGATACAGCTAAGAAAGAATGAATAAAAGAAAGTCAGCTAATTACGTAAGAGAAACATGCTTGCTGACGTTTTAAATTTATCAAGATTCGAAGAAGTTACAATCTCTGAAGGCAATCTATTCCAAAGTCTACAAATAGCAGTAAAAAAGCACCTAGAAAACTGACTTGTAGACGATCGACTTACATCAAATGTCATAGAATTGAGGGTCACAGAACTTCTGGTAATTCTTGCAGGTTTATAAAAATCAGGTAAAAACTTATAGAGGGGATGTGAATTATCGGTTACAATCTTGTATAAAACTGAAAGAGCCCCAATAACTCTACGATGTCCAATGTCCAAATTTAAGTCAGACAGGAGAAATTTAATGGAATTTAAAGAACGATCAAGCAGTCTTAAGTGTGAGTCTGCAGCAGATAACCACACAGAAGAACAATACTCAAAATGAGGCAGAATAAAAGAAAAGAAGCACCTAAGTGTAATGTTGTCCTCTTCATAGATTTTCTTGCACTTGCGAATGATACCTAACTTTGATGAAATTGCCCGGGCCATATTCCTAATATGCAATTCAAATGTAAGCTTTGAATCAAAGGTTACACCTAAGAGCTTCAAGTTATCCACCGAAGTGATTAAGACTCCATTAATCAGCAGACTTGGATGCTGAGGCAACTGCGTTCGAGACCGACTCACAATCATTTCTTTAGACTTATTAGGATTTAATTTCATGCCCCACCAAGAGCACCACGATTGAATCATCATCAGGTCTACTGTGAGACTGTCAGCTACTATTTGCCTAGTTGCAGAAGGAATATCAGCATAGAGAGAAGTATCATCAGCATATGCCAACATTTTATTAGTAATGCCAGACCACATCGCTTGTATACAAGATAAAGAGCAAAGGGCCAAGAACACTACCCTGAGGAACCCCAGAAGATACATGAGAATACGAGCTAAAACTACCATCAACATGAACATGAACATGATCTGGTTTTGGGATCACCAGCGATTGATCATTTAGAAATTATAACAGGCCCACACCTAGCTAGCGACCACCTTCCAATAATTATATAAGAAGATAATTACGAAACATATTCAACAAACTTAGAAAGAAAATGGGAAGTCACAGAAGAAGGATGGTTGAGATATACATCAGAGCTAAACAAAATAAATATAGATATAGAAACGTTAAAAATATTGTTAAAACTGATATAAAATACAGGATAGAATCTTTTCAACTTTGATCATTAAACATTAAATAATAAACCCAACAAACCATGGTGGAAAAACAAATGTAAGGAAGTAATAAAAAAAGAAACAAAGCATAAAACAAATGGAGAAAAAGACCAAGCACTGAGAATAGACAACTATGAAAAAAAAAAACTGGCAACGGAAGCAAAACATCATTGAAATGGAAAAAAGAAAATCATAGGAAAAAATTGCTTTTCTGTAAATTTTAAAACCATAGGACAGAAACAGAATTAGATTATTTACTCTATAAAGACAATCCAGGTGTAATCGCTTTATGCGAAACCTGGTTAAAAGAAAAAGATAGTTTTAAGATAAATAATTATGATATAATTAGGAAAGACAGACAAAAATCAAATTGGTGGAGAGCTAATTCTAGGAATTAGAAAATACGTACAATTTAGGAAACTAACTTTAAATGACAGGTGTCAACATAGGATGGAAATCCTAGGTGTCAAAGTTCAATACAAGAATAATTCCAATATTACTATGATCAGTTACAAGACCCAAAATTAATAACAGGTGACTTTAATGCACATCACCCCAATTGGAACCCAAATAACAATAAGTAACATAACAGGAAAAAACCTGGTCAATTTATAAATCAAAACAATATTCTACTTCTAACGCCGAAAGGACAAATAAGCAGAATAGATCCAGTAACAAATAAAGAATCCACATTAGATCTGGTTTTGGGATCACCAACGATTGATCATATAGAAACTAAGACAGGCCCACACCTAGCTAGCGACCACCTTCCAATAATTATAAAAGAAGATAATTACGAAACATATTCAACAAACTTAGAAAGAAAATGGAAAGTCACAGAAGGATGGTTGAGATATACATCAGAGCTAAACAAAATAAATATAGATATAGAAACGTTAAAAATATTGTTAGAACTGATAAAAAATACAGGAGAGAATCTTTTCAACTTTGATAATAAAACATTGAATAATAAACCCAACAAACCATGGTGGAAAAACAAATGTAAGGAAGTAATAAAAAAAAAAGAAACAAGTGTAAAACAAATGGAGAAAAAGACCAAGCACTGAGAATAGACTTAACTATGAAAAAAACTGGCAACGGAAGCAAAAACATTGAAATGGAAAAAAGAAAAGCATGGGGAAAATTTGCTTTTCTGTAAATATTAAAACCATAGGAAAGAAACAGAATTAGATTATTTAATCTATAAAGACAATCCAGGTGTAATCGCTTTATGCGAAACCTGGTTAAAAGAAAAAGATAGTTTTGAGATAAATAATTATGATATAATTAGGAAAGACAGACAAAAATCAAATTGGTGGAGGGCTAATTCTAGGAATTAGAAAATACGTACAATTTAGGAAACTAACTTTAAATGATAGGATTCATCCTATGTTGACACCTACGTGTCAAAGTTCCATACAAAAAAAAATTTAAATATAATAATATTGTATAATCCTTGTAATAACAAGAATAATTACATTATTACTATGATCAGTTACAAGACCCAAAATTAATAACAGGTGATTTTAATGCACATCACCCCAATTGGACCCCAAATAACAATAAGTTAAAAAACAATAATAAACATAACAGAAAAAAACCTGGCCAATTTATAAATCAAAAATCAATATTTCTACGTCTAACGCCGAAAGGACAAATAAGCAGAATAGATCCAGTAACAAATAAAGAATCCACATTAGATCTGGTTTTGGGATCACCAACGATTGATCATTTAGAAATTATAACAGGCCCACACCTAGTTAGCGACCACCTTCCAATAATTATAAAAGAAGATAATTACGAAACATATTCAACAAACTTAGAAAGAAAATGGAAAGTCACAGAAGAAGGATGGTTGAGATATACATCAGAGCTCAACAATATAAATATAGATATAGAAACGTTAAAAATATTGTTAGAACTGATAAAAAATACAGGAGAGAATCTTTTCAACTTTGATCATAAAATATTAAATAAAAAAACCCAACAAACCATGGTGGAAAAACAAATGTAAGGAAGTAATAAAAAAAGAAACAAAGCATAAAACAAATGGAGAAAAAGACCAAGCACTGAGAATAGACAACTATGAAAAAAAAAAAAAAAAAAAACTGGCAACGGAAGCAAAACATCATTGAAATGGAAAAAAAGAAAATCATGGGGAAAATTTGCTTTTCTGTAAATTTTAAAACCATAGGAAAGAAACAGAATTAGATTATTTTATCTATAAAGACAATCCAGGTGTAATCGCTTTATGCGAAACCTGGTTAAAAGAAAAAGATAGTTTTGAGATAAATAATTATGATATAATTAGGAAAGACAGACAAAAATCAAATTGGTGGAGAGCTAATTCTAGGAATTAGAAAATACGTACAATTTAGGAAACTAACTTTAAATGATAGGTGTCAACATAGGATGTCCTAGGTGTCAAAGTTCATACAAAGAAATAAATAATAATATTGTATAATCCTTGTATCAGAAGAATAATTCCAATATTACTATGATCAGTTACAAGACCCAAAATTAATAACAGGTGACTTTAATGCACATCACCCCAATTGGAACCCAAATAACAATAAGTTAAGTAACATAACAGAAAAAACCTGGTCAATTTATAAATCAAAACAATATTCTACTTCTAACGCCTAAAGGACAAATAAGCAGAATAGATCCAGTAACAAATAAAGAATCCACATTAGATCTGGCTTTGGGATCACCAACGATTGATCATATAGAAACTAAGACAGGCCCACACCTAGCAAGCGACCACCTTCCAATAGTTATGAAAGATAATTACCAAACATATTCAACAAACTTAGAAAGAAAATGGAAATTCACAGAAGGATGGTTGAGATATACGTCAGAGCTAAACAAAACAAATATAGATATAGAAACGTTAAAAATATTGTAAGAATTGATATAAAATACAGGAGAGAAACTTTTCAATTTTGATCATAAGACAATAAATAATAGACCCAACAAACCATGGTGGAATAACAAATGTAATGAAGTAATAAAAAAAGAAACAAAGCATACAATAAATGGAGAAAAAAATAAGCACTGACAATAGACTTAATTATAAAAAAAAAAACAAAAAAAAAATGGCAACAGAAGCAAAACATATCATTGAAATGGAAAAAGAAAATCATGGGGGAAAATTTTGCGTTTCTATAAATTTTAAAACCCTTCCCAAAAAATGGATTTTTTTAAAACCCCTTTTTATTATAAGTAAAATAATAAAAGAAGGAACTACCCTCTGATAAATATTAATTTCCCAGTGATCCAAATGTATAAAACTGGAATTATTTAGAGAAGAATATGAAAACATAACAAGTAAGCATCAGACAAACCATTAACGAGAATAGAAAACAAAATAAACAGTAACAATGAAGATGACATAAAGGCACAACAATAAAAGAATTAGCATATGCTATAAACAACACAAAAAAATGGGAAGGCATATGGGTAAGATTACATAATATACGAATTTTACAACAAAAAAAATGACCCCGCCCCTCAAAAAAATAGAAATAATTTTTAAAAACTTTAATAATATTGGGAACTAGGTGATTATCCACAAGAAATGAAAACAGCAATAGTTAACCCAATATACAAACCAGGAAAAGACCCAACTAAAGCCAACTCATATAGATTTATCAGCAGAACACCAAGCATTGGCAAACTTTTTGAAAATATTATTACACGAAGAATAAACTGGTGGCTAGAAAAAAAAACTAGACCTAACCGTAACACAAAAGACATTTAATTGAAATAAAAATCAGACAAGCAATTAAAGAAAATAAATATACTCTAGTAACACGTCTTGACATTAAAGAAAAAGCCTTTGACTCGGTTTATCATGAAACTATTTTAATAAAAAAAAAACATAGGCCTAGGAGGTAAAGTAATAAGATGAATAAACAACTTCCTATGTAATAGAACTTTCCAAATTCAAATTGGCGAAAAAAAAAAGAATCAGTTGTTGGAAAATATTAAATGGAGTCCCACAAGGATCTCTAATGAGCCCCACCATATATAACATAGTAATGTCGGATAGAAAATTACCAAAAGAAACTGAAAAAGTTATTTATGCTGATGACATAACTCTCATAACATCAAATGAGAACCTAGCAGAAGCAATGGGTAATCTAGAACAAAGTCTAAACAAAATAAAAGAATGGGCAGAAAAATGGTGTCTTAAGGGGACCGTCTGCTTTTTTTTCGATTTTCGATTTTTCTTGCCGATTTTGATGAAACTCACACCCTTTTATTTGGCCCCTTCCCATTGCCTGTGGTCTGTTTTTTTTTTTTCGAAATCGCCCGAACAGTTTTTGAATTATTGTCAAAAAACGAGAAAAAAAATGCGAAAGTCGCCGTTGAAAATGCAGCACCTGGGTAAAAGGATTCCGACTTCAGAAACGGCAAGACATTCAATTTTATTTGATTTTTGCACAGAACTACCTTATAACTACAACTTGTTCGAGAGCGTTTTTTCGATTTTTTTTTTTTGAATTTTCGAAGTAGAAGACAAGAAAAAAGGTAAAAATTTTCTTACGTTGACCACTTTTACAAGAAGTACAGGCAAAAATTGCGAAAACGCTCTCGAACAAGTTGCAGATATTTTATTTTTCTACAATATGAGCCATAATATGTTAATTTTGGACATATGTTGTGCCCGACATCCTTTGACCCACCCCTAAAGGTGGAGTTCCGAGATATCGGCATTTTACGTTTCTTCATCTTTCCAAGGCTATCTTGATATCAACAAAACAAGTTATAAGATTAGTCTTCCTACACCATAATCCTCTATCATCTACCTGCATTCCCAAGTCTTGCGGACATTGCCAGCACGTAACGGTTTCTCAAAATCTTACGTATAATGCGGAGTGGTGGCAGTGATCTGGGGGTCTATAGGCCTAATTGACCATTTTTAAAAATTTATCAAAAATCCCAGCCATCCTGATTTCATGTTTGAATAGAACTATCTTTCTACTATTATATGCAGAAGCCATTTTTGAGAAGCTGACCTTACTTTTTTCTTGGTGAATATTTTCCGAAGGAGATTTTGAAAACATATGTCACTTTCATAAGAACCACATGAAAATATTGCAAATCCTTATGGCAGTATGTAATAGAACTATTATTCAGCTACAAAACGAGCCATAAGACTTTAAAATCGGACCGAAAATACGTGTGCTATGCGTAAAAATGTGACGGACCTAATAATGGCGATCTTATTCGTTTTTATTATGTTTACATTTTACGTGACAAATCATGTACAGAATACTTGTATTTGATATAATTATCTATCATTTACCTATTATTGATGCTCTAATGGGGTTTTACAACGTATAATATTTGTCGAAAGAATAACTTTTCTCCAGTCGGTCGGGTATCAAACGTATACTTTTCCCCGCGCGGCCGGGCCGTCCTGGACCATGAAAATCGTCTTTTTAAATCTGCGGAATAACTCTACGGGGTCACGTAGCCATATTTCACTCTCAGACCCCGTGGAAAGACGAAAAACAATTACATGGCAATGTGAAAGTATGTATATAAGGTATATGAGCACATATAAATCATTTTCGTGTACCCCATGACCTTTTGTTTATTTATATTGTTACTTCCGTTTGTTTTTGTTTGTTTGTTGATTGTTTATTTGTTTTTTGTTTGTTAGTTTGTGTTTTCTAATATTTCTAAAAGTTATGAACGCATTTTAACGAGATTTTAACCAAAGGTGAGTTTTAACCTAACTTAGACGCTTATTGCAGTTTGGTAGTGACGCGGACCATGGTTTGGATCCAGGATTTTTTTTTTTTCTAACTCAAAAAATTTTACCTGAGGTTTGTCTTAGCCTAATTGATATTCCATAAAATTTTGATGGTGATCCGGAACATTTGGCAAAACTACCCCCCATGGGGGGGGGGAGGTTTGCATTTTCGAAATGTTCTGCTCATAGATCAAACTATGTATGATGAAAACATAAAGAAAAGAAAATACACCGTATAAATATGTTTAGTTATTTGTATGGAAAATTTCTTCATTATCGTTTTTTGGACGCTTGCCGATTTTTTAAATTATTCCGAAAAAAAAGGTCTCATCTTATGTGAAATTTGATAAGCTTTCAGAAAATATCCTCATTTTTTTTATCTCTAATCATTGCGTCACAATTGCCAATTTTCTAAGGTAACATCAAAAAAATAATATTTCAGTCGACATCGAAAATCGCTGCTACCACCTAAAAAATAACGGTCGGGTCTTGAAATTCTCAGGGGAGAACCGGGGGCCTAGAAACTCCTTGAAAATGCATTAAAGTCACTTTCGGCAAGAGGGGCGAAAATCTCCGAAAAACACCAGAAAGTCCCCTTAAAATAAATTCAATAAAAAGCAGAATAATGTGCTTCACAAACAGAAAATTAGAATAAAAAAACAAGAATAAAAGTAATCAACGAAGATATTGAGTACACAAATAACCATATGATATTAGGAATGATATTTGATGCCCCCAAACTAACATGGAAAAAAAAAACACATCGAATACGTAAAAACAAAATCAATGAATAGAATAAATATAATGATAAAATAACAACTCTAAGTTCGGGAGCAAATAGAGAGACTTTGTCAAAATTCTTTAATGTGTATATATAAAACCGGTCATAGAACATGAAGTAACAATACCTAATAGAACAAATAGAACTGAACTGAAAAAAAAAATTAATAAATTCAAAACAATGCACTAAGAAATGCCACAGGATCCTTCAGATCAACATCAGTAATAGCTCTACAAACATTACCAAATCAAATGCCAATAACCAATAGAATAAAAGAATTAGAATGCATCCACTTGATTTAAAATCTAGAAAAAGAGAACCACTTACACATAAAACAACTATCCCTAAAAAAAAAAATAAAATAAAAATTCAATCCGAACAAAGACAAAAAGACACTTCAAGATAGAGTTACAGAAACTTGAAGGAAAAGGAAAATAAACCTAAAAGTGGACGCAGTCCCTAATATTTCCTCAATCCCTCCATGGTCTGACATCCTAAAAAATATACAATTAAACTTGATGGAAACCATGAATAAGAACACACCACACCAAATGATACATTTTCACTATATAGAGAATACAACATACCAAAATTCCCAAAAACTATACACAGATGGATAAAAAATAAATGAACCAATTTCAACAACAGCAGCCATTTACATACAAAACATAAGCATTACAACAATATGGAAACTACAAAACAGTTATTTGCAATAAAGCAAGCATTAAAATACATAAACAACAACAAATTACAGAAAACAGTAATCTTAACAGACTCACAAGCATCCATACAAACAATAAAAAACTACAAACCAAGAAAATACAAACAAATGATATATGAAATATAATCAATACTACATTTATTAAACACGCAAAAGCATCATGTAAAATACAGTGGATTCCTTCACATAAGAATATAAAAGAAAATGAAATTGCAGACAAAACAGAAAAAAAAATCATAAAATAAAAGATCTCATAGCCATGACCCAAAATTCAGCAAACATAATATGAGAACTAAAAATGAAAAAAAAGGAAAATTGGATAACCAGCTTGAAAGAAATTCAAAGCACAAAAGATTATCTAATTAAAGATAACAATCCACAACCATGGGCAAGATCACAAAGCAGAAAAGTAAACGTTAGCATTGCAACTCATGACAAAACATACAAACCTCAAAAAACATTTACATAAACTAAAAATAGAAGCAGACCCTATGTGCCGATGGTGCAACAAACAAAAAGAAACACCAGAACATCTTGCAATGCTCGTAATTCAATTCATAACGAACCGAACTAAAACAAGCTTTGAACAAAATAAAAATACAAAACCCTGACTTGAACTTATTAATTACGGGAACAAATCAACATCCTGTAAAGAAATATTACATCGTGAGACATACAAAGATATTTCTACAAAGAACAGGAATAATAAATATAACTGCAAAAAAAGGATCAAGGGAGTATAGACTATAGAATGGTCTAAAACCCTATAAAAGAACACACACACACACACACACACACACACACACACACACACACACACACACACACACACACACACACAACACACACACACACACACACACACACACACACACATGTATGTGATTGTGTGTGCGAGCGTGTATGTATGTATGTATATAGACTCACATACACATGAATTCACGCATACATGCAAGCCGGATTATCTATTGTGGAATTGTATACTCCTTTCTCCTGTCATATGCTGCTATCTATTGTCATTTTGAGAATTATGTAATGAATTATATTACATCATTATTTGCATACTTCTCTCAGTAAAGCTGGAGAAACAAGCCTGTTGTTGCTAAAATCGAATTATTGAACAGGAAGACTTTTAGAAAATGTTTTATCCGCGGGAAAATTCAATTCAAATAAAAGGGTCCTCGAGAAAGTTAAGAACCATTGATCTACGAAAATGAAAGAGGGAGGGGAGGGGAGAGGAGGGAGAGAGAGAGAGAGAGAGAGAGAAGAGAGAGAGAGAGAGAGAGAGAGAGAGAGAGAGAGAGAGAGAGAGAGAGAGAGAGACGTACATGTACATGTATGTGTGTGAGAGAGAGAGAGAGAGAGAGAGTTAATAAGAGTAAGTGCAGGGATAAGAGTAAGTGAGAGAGAGATAAAGAGAGAATAACCATACAAACAGCAAATAGAGAAGAAGACGATCACAAATACAAACCCACCATCAGAAAAAATCACCAAAATACAAGAGCGAAAACAAACAAAAGAAAAGCAATCAACACGCGTAAAAAAGAAGAAACAAATAAAAAAGATTCTCGATTTTTTCGCTGAAGACGAGGCTCCGAAAAGCGCGCCAAATAATTAACGTTGCAAAGGGCCGCAGAGAGGACATTGCAAAAGCACGCGTGACGTGGGATTAACAAGGGGGAGAGAAGGAAACAAGCAATAGGAGAGGATAATGGAGTGGAAGGGAAACAAAAGTGGGAAGAGGATAACCAGGATTATTCGAGCAGGAGAGAAAACAGCGAGCGGACAGAATTGCGGATAGAAATAAATGGAAAAGAAGAAGATTCCTCGTATGTAGTACAAAGTTCCTCCCAGCAAAACACTCACACGAAGGAAAAACAAAGGAAATTCTTCGTCAAAGTCTGTCTGATCAAAAGGTAAGTTTCAGTCTGAAAATGTCAATAACATGATTCTAGAAATAGGAATAAATCTGCTGGAATATCGGGTGAATAGGTAATGATGTGGTAAAAGCGAGGGAAAAGGGATATGGTGATAGAATTGAGATATTAATAGTCAGAAAATGACGGAAATTTCATCTCTCTCTCTCTCTCTCTCTCTCTCTCTCTCTCTCTCTCTCTCTCTCTCTCTCTCTCTCTCTCTCTCTCTCTCTCTCTCTCTCTCTCTCTCTCTCTCTCTCTCTCTCTCCCTTCTCTCTCTCTCTCTCTCTCTCTCTCTCTCTCTCTCTCTCTACTCTCTCTCTCTGTGTGTGTGTGTGCCTCTCTGAGAGTGGTCAGATGTTCCTGGAAGTCACGTCCTCTGCTACCAATCACGGCTGCGTGTTAACTAGCCTCGCCCCAGCGCTCGTGACCCCTGACCTGCTTCTCAACCCTACAGCCTACTGAACATCCAGTCACCCGGACACTTCCCCTGTGGTGGTTCTCTCTCCAGGCTACCTCGTGTCGTGTCTCTGCTCGGACGCGGCCTCCTCCTGGGGTCACCTACGCCGGTCTCCCCCTTGCCCGGGATTTTCCTGCGCACTCCACCAGCCTCCACAGCCAACCATCTCCTGAATAAACAATTCAACCAGCAAACGTGTCTCCCTACACCATCTAGTCAGGAACAACTAAACCCCAACAGTCTCTTTGTCTCTCTCTCTTCTTTCTCTTCTCTCTTCTCTCTCTTCTCTTTCTCTTCTCTTCTCTCTCTCTTCTCTTCTCTCTTCTCTTCTCTTCTCTTCTCTTCTCTTCTCTTCTCTTCTCTTCTCTTCTCTTCTCTTTCTCTTTCTCTTTCTCTTCTCTTCTCTTTCTCTTCTCTCTCTTCTCTTTCTCTTCTTTCTCTTCTCTCTTCTCTTCTCTTCTCTTCTTCTCTCTTCTCTTCTCTTCTCTTCTCTTCTTTCTCTCTTCTTCTTCTCTTCTCTTCTTTTATTTTATTTCATTTCATTTCATTTTATCTTACCTTATTTTCTTCTCTTCTCATCTCTTCTTTTCTCTCTCTCTTTCTGTGCTAATCCCATTTCTACAAATCCTATCCATTCTGACAAAAGGTTCCCGTGCAAAAAGTTTTTTTATAAGATCACGAGACACATCAAGGGCTTGAAAAAAATTTGCATATGTTTCAAGATGCTTCAGAAAACTTCATATATCTATATACACTTACCGCTTGAGATAATATTAGCAAACACGATCTTACATTCATAAAAAATGCGCACACTCACACACACACACACACACACACACACACACACACACACACACACACACTCATACGCATTCATGCAGTCACAAATAATGAAAATGATAAGAATATTAATACCAATAATAAAATCAATATTGACGATAATGATAATAATGATAATAAAAATGAACATATGGATGATATGATTATGATGAAATGATATAGTTTAATTATATTTCCTACAATGGTTATTCTTGATGCAATATGCTGTCTGTTTATATTTGCTTCTAAATTACCCCTGTGTGCAAGGAATGATAACAAAGTTAATAATTACGACAATAGTACAGAAAATAACAATAAACACAACAATAATAAGAATAATGATAATAATAGCAGCAATGATGATGACGTTGATGATAATAATAACAAAAATCTTAATATTAACAGTAATAACGATGATAATCATAATAACAATGATAATAATGATATGTCTACTACTAATAATGATGATAATAATGATAATAGTAATAATAATAATAATTACATTGTTCTCATCCACATCATAATAATAGAAATGATGATAAGAACAACAACAATAACAATAATGATTATAACAATGAAAGATGTAATGGTAAAGATAATGTTTATGATGATTATATAAGGATAATAATAAAAATAGTAATAATAATAATAATAATAAAAATAATAATAATAACAGTAATAGTAATAATGACAGTAATGATAATAACAGTAACAGATCTAATATTAATGATAATGTTGATGACGATGTCGATGATGATGATAATGATACAATGATAATAATAATAATAATAATATAATAATATAATAATAATAATAATGATAATAATAATATTAATAATAATAATAATAATAATGATAATAAAATAAAATAATATAATTACAATGACAATAAAAATAAATTGTAACAGTGACAGGTAGAGACGGCATGATAATGATGAGGATAATAATGATTAATGATGATGAACATCATTAACAGTAATAATAAAAATTATCATTATTATTATTATTACTATTATTATTATTATAATCATAATGATAATAATAATGATGATGATTAATAATAAACAACAAATAATATAACAATACATAATAATAATAAATAATAATAATAATAACAATAATAATAATATAATAAACATAATGATAATAATGAATTAAGGATAATAATAAATGATAACAGTAATAATGATAATAACAATTATAATATAACAACAACAACAACAACAACAACAATAATAATAGTCATAAAAAATGATCGATGATGATGATGACGAATATATATATATATAATAATATGATTGAATATTCATTATTTATTATTATTATTATTATTTTATTATTATTATTGTTATTATTATTAATATTATTATTATTA